>JANDJT010000021.1:5074342-5091592 GCA_024331685.1 Stegophilus panzeri | reverse complement strand
TAGGCATGATTGGCTACGACATTGGTGCGATATCAACCATAGACTGTTTGGCTTAGCTAAAGTTAACTAGCTAAGGCTATATAGCAGTTTGATAGTTGTTTGCACAAGCTCCACATTCTTGTCTGGTTGATAGCTGGTGGCGGTTAGTTGATTTTATAGTCTACTTTGGTTTCTTTATAATACAAGGTGGGGAGCACGGTGGCTTAGTGGTTAGCACGTTTGCCTCGCACCTCCAAGGCCCTGTGTGCGCGGAGTTTGCATGTTCTCCCCGTGCTTCAGGGGTTTCTTTAGGGTACTTCGGTTGCTTCCCAAAGACATGCGCTGTAGGCTGATTGGCATTTCCAAATTGTCAGTAGTGTGTGAATGTGTGTGAGACTGTACGCTGTGATGAATTGGCACCCCGTTCAGGGTGTCCCCCACCTGAACTCCAGGCTTAGGCTCCAGGCTCCCCCTTGACCCAGTGCAGGATATGGAAAATGGATGGATGTAACACAAGTGTTCTGGAAACAGGACACATACACAAGAATCAACAGTTTCAAAATTACAGCATTTCAGGTTCACACCTTGTGTGTTGGCTTATTTTTATTAGGGTAATATTAATTTGTTCTTTTTGTACTCTTCAGGCATTAAATGCACTTCCATTTGACTCAATACAGTGAGGCGAAAACAGCCACATGAACTGCAGCTACATGTCCTTATGAGGTAAGACTATGTAGCCTGTTATTTGTTACACTTGTTGGGCTGTCTATCCCTAAGAATCATATCTTTACTAGCTAATGTTATTTTAAATGTTACACCCACACACATGAAGAGTAAATGTTTTGATCACTAAGCTCCAGTCTTAAACAGATTTACTCTTGATTAACAGGATTTCCAATCACATATGTGTTTAAAAAAAAAAAAAAAAAAAAAAAAGGAAAACCTACGTGTTTGTTTTGCTTTCTTCTTTCAGTTCATATTACCATTTGCCCTAAAGGGAAACAGACTGAGATGAAGCAGAAGTAAACGAAATAAAGACCTGCCTGCAAGTCAGAAAACGATGCCATTTCCATCCCCCTGCATAAGACAGAAAAGTGAGGTGGTGTTCTCGGTGCGGTGTCCTTGTCTGTAAAAACAGATAAGGTGGTTATTTGCAGCAGATCCATGGACTACCTCAGGTATTGTTTAATTGGTTATCTGGACTCTAAAATTCAAAAGGAAATTTAAAAACACCAGGATGGGGAAGAAATCTGATCTAAGTGCCTTTGACCGTGGCTTGGTTGTTGGTGCCAGACGGGCTGGACTGAGTGTCTCTGAAACCGCTGATCTCCTGGGATTTTCACGCACAACAGTCTCCAGAGTTTACACAGAATGGCGCGAGAAAGAAAAAACATCCAGCGAGCGGCATTTCTGTGGGCGAAAACGCCTGGTTAATGAGAAGGGTCAGAGGAGAATGGCCAGACTAGTGCAAGCTGACAGGAAGGCAACAGTAACTGAAATAACCATGCGTTATAACAGTGGTGTACAGAAGAGCATCTCGGAACGCACAGCACGCCGAACCCTGAAGTTGATGGGCTATAGCGGCTCTACTCCTGTAAGCCAAGTACAGGAAATCCAGGCTACAATGGACACAGACTCACCACTGCTGGATAGCTGAAGAAAGGAAAATGTACCCTGGTCTGACAAATCTCAGTTTGCAGAAGTAACACAAACTAACATGAAACCATGGATTCATCCTGCTTTGTATAAACGTTTTGAATGGTGGTGGTGCAGTGCAGTGGGCCAATGGGTTTTTTTTTTGTTTTTTTTGTGGAGGGGTGGTTCGGGGACAAATTAAGCAAATGAGCTTTGTTTAAATGCCACACACTACCTATGTTTTGTTGCTAATAACGTGCATCCCTAGAATACAGCTACGGTATTATACTGTCTGCTTCCAGCGTTTTAACTCACTGCTGCAAAGCACAAAATATCTCAAGCTGTTTCAACAAACATGACATTGAGTTCAGTGTAGTTCAGTGGCTTACACACCCACCAGATTTTAATCCATGTTATTATTTTGCTGCATGGTTGGCTCCACTTGTCCTTTTAGAAGGAAACATCACTGCAAATCAATACAAGGTTCTTCTGTCTGATCACCTTTATCCTGTGAATGATGAGACACTTCTGTCCTTATGGGGTGGTCTCTGCCAGGATGACAATGTCCCCATCCACACGTTTGTATGAAAATGATGGGAGATATTGGAGCAGTGTGTTAGATCGAGAGCGCTATCAAAATACCAAATGATGGTTAAACTTTTGGAAGAACAGTGTTCATCCATCTAATTCCAGAGTCTTGTAGAATCTATGACAAGGTGCATTGAAGCTGTTCTTGTAGCTAATAGTGGCCCAAGAACTTACTACTTTTTGTTGTTGTCTTTTTGTTTAGTTTTTTTCCATTGATTTATGTGTACTGTATATGCGCATATACACTCAGTGGTCACTTTATTATGTATATCTACATTGTGTCTACATGCACTGATAGCTTTATTCCATACACTCATGATATAAGTGCACTTTTTACCCCACATATCTGATCTAATGGTGATCACTTTCCATTGATGGACAGGTTAGAGGGCCAACAAATTATACAGAACAACAGGTAAGCTATAGTAAGTAATTGCATACTGTATCCCATCACAAATAGATGAACCTAATAGAACATGATTGTCAGTGTAAATGCAGTGTAGGTACAACTAATAAAGTATCCACTGATTATGTATGAATGCTTGTATATAATGTAACATGTTTATTATTTTAGGCCATGAAATAGGATAGCAGTTTTCTTATTGAAAAGTAAAATCATTTGTCGGTAGAAGCAGTAATATGATTTGTGACCTTGTACCAATGCATGAAATGGATAGAAGTGAAATAAAAGGTTTTTAACAAGCGATTGTTGGGAAAAAAAAAAATTAACCCAATCAATGTATATCCTTTTAGATACAACTTTTCTAGATTCTAAGTTGGGTAGTTTTTGACCTGATATGATTGAGGGCACCTTTTCACAGGAATAACTTCCATATTTTTTCATGAAATGTGTACACTAAATTCATGCTTTATGCTATTAGCTCTTGATAAGTAGATAACATTAATAAGTAAATTAACAAAAATGATGTTGGCTAAATATAATTATGTTGTAAAAGATTCTGGTATAATTTCTTTGGTTGGTGGTTTATGTAACCTTGTAGACAGATACTCTTGTTGGTACTATAGTGTTATACTATTTTAACATACTGTTTAGTGCAGTAGTATTTGGCTTGGGACATTTCATAAAAACCTAATAAGATGAGAAGCTTAAACATAAGTTTTGCTGAATCCTATTATTAAAAATGATTCAAGTATTCAGTTCTGGATATGTGATGCTTATATTGCATAGATGACCCATTAATGTGTCAAATGTTCATTCATTCATCTTCAGTAACTTATCTATCCTGGTTACGGACTCAGTGGATCAGGAACCTTTCCCAGGAACACTGGGCCTGAGGTGGGAATACACCCTGGATTGGACATGGGTCCATTGCAGGGTATCATGCACACATTCATACCTAGGGGCAATTTAGTATAGCCAAATTAATCTATTGGCATGTTTTTGGGAGTTGGGGGGGGGAACCGGACTACCCACAGAAAAGCCACGCAGACACAGAGGGAACATGTGAAACTCCAGAGACATTTACCCGAGTTCAGGAGAGAACCGGGGACCCTGAAGCTCTAGGGAGGCAGTGCTGACCATACCACCAATGTGTCACCCTGTGTCTAATGTTCTTTACAACTCACTGAGCACTTTATTGGGAGCACTATAATATTCTTTTGCTTTCAAAACAGCCTCAATTCTTCATGGTGTGAATTCCACAAGAGGTTGGAAACATTCTTTGAGATTCTAGTCTATGTTGATATCATTGCATCATGTAGTTCCTGCAGACTCTTCAGGTGCACGTTCATGCTGCAAATCTTCCAACGTACAACACCTCAAAGGTGTTCTATTGGATTCAGATCCGGTGACTGGGAAGGCCACTGCAGAACATTGAACTCATTGTCATGTTCATGAAACCAGTTTGAGAAGACTTTTGCTTTGTGACATGGTGCATTACCATGCTGGAAGTGGACATGGGTAAATTGTGACCAGGAAGACATGCACATGGGCAGTAACAATACTCAAATAGGCTGTGGCATTCAAGCAATGATTGGTGTTAATGGGCCCAAAGTGTGCCAAGAAAACATTCCCCACACCATTACACCACCTCCACCGGCCTGGACTGTTGACACAAGGCAGATTGTATCAATGGATTCATGCTGTTGGCACCAAATTCTGACCCTACCACCTGTGTGCCTCAGTGAAATCAAGATTCATCAGACCATGCTATGTTTTTCAAGTCTTCAACAGTCTAGTTTTGATGAGTCTGTGCCCACTGCAGCTTCAGTGTTCTGTTCTTGGCTGATAGAAAGTGGAACCCGACTAAGTCCATCCGCCTCAAGGTTCAATGTGTTGTGCATTCTGAGATGCTTTTCTGCTCACCACAATTGTACGGAGAGGTTATCAGAGTTACTGCAGCCTTTCTGTCAGCTCAAACCAGTCTGGCCATTCTCTGTTAACCTCTCTCAAAAAAGTGTTTCTGTCCATAGAACTGCTGCTCACTGGATGTTTTTTCATTATTGCACTATTCTGAGAAAACTCTTGAGACTGTTGTGTGAAAATTCTAGATCAGCAGTTATAGATATACTCAGACCAGCCTGTCTGGCACCAACATCATGCCACAGACAAAATAATTGAGATCACATTTTCCCCCATTTTGATGGATGATGTGACCATTACATTACATGTGAGCTGCTGGCCCGTATCTGCATGATTTTATGCATTGCGCTACTGCCACAGGATTGGCTGATTAGATAATTGCATGAATGAGCAGGTGTACAGGTGTTCCTAATGAAGTGCTCAGTGAATGTATATTCATAGCCAACTGAAAGTTGCTGTACTGCATTGTTGTTCTGAACTGTAAGTGAATTTCTAATGTTTAGTTAGTTATAGTTACACATATATAACGGTTTTGTAGACACTCAATGCGCTTTACATTATATGGGGGGAAATCTCCTCAACCACCACTAGTGTGTAGCATCCACCAGGATGATGCGACAGCAGCCATAGTGTGCCAGAACGCCCACCACACACACCAGCTATTGGTGGAGAGGAGAGTAATATAGCCAATTCAAGGATGGTGATTATGGGGCCATGATAGATAAGGGTCAATGGGGGAATTTCACCAGGACACAGGGGTTATACCCCTACTCTTTACCAGAAGTGTCCTGGGCTTTTTAATGACCACAGAGAGTCAGGACCTCGGTTTAATGTCTAATCCAAAAGACAGTGCTGTTTTTACATTATAGTGTCCCCGTCAGTATACTGGGGCATTAGGACCATGCTGGCCTCCTTAATACCACTTCCACCAACAACCTTAGTTTTCCCCCAAGAAGTGTCACATCCAGGTACTGGCTAGGTTCAACCCTGCTTAGCTTCAGTGGGAAACCAGGCGAGAACTGCACATTGATATAGCTCTAATAATATTAATTGGGTTAAGCTCAAACTGTATGTTTCTAGCTATATCTATAGTTTCTGTAGTGTAACTATGTAACTTGGCAATAACTGGCCACTTGAGTGTGTGGTGCTTGGACCCTGCAGATCGCTGCTTGTGTCTATAGTGCTAGGATACTTATATTTATTAGCCTACACATGATATTAATAAAATGTATTCAACCCAACACACACACACACAAAAACCCTTCACTTCATCAGTAACTACACACACAATAACTGATTATTCCTTTTTTAAGTACAACACAAAGAATGTGCAGAATGATTATTTTGGCACTTGTCTATTACAGTCAGAGCTGGCACTAAGATTAATGATTTTATCATTATTATTATTATTATTATTTATTAGCCTACAAAATATTTATAGTATACCGTAAACCCAGCTAAACAGAAGGTCATATATGAAAAAGTTATGCATGAACTATATTTGTTATATTCTAGCAGACTTCAATAGCAGTAGGGCTTATGAATTTATTTATTTATTAGCCCAAGTATTTTCAGTATAACTTAATGCATTATGCTTGCTATTTCGAAATATATATTTTCTAGAAGATTATAATGCATAAATTAGATGTGTAATTTACCTGACTTTACCCTATATCTAATAACCTAGACTGCAGTAGGACTGAATTGGAGTTCAAGCGATTGCATAGTAGGGCTACAGACTGTATTTATTGTTCGATATATGTAATATTTGTTGAAGAACTGCCCAGCTCCATCCAATTTTGTCTACCAAATGAAATGGGCTATTTGAAAAAAATAAATTTATTTATTTATTTATTTATTTATTTATTTATATAATATAGGCCTACCTCTCCTTTTGACGACGGATGTTACATCCCAAATAGCTTCATACTCTCTGTATAAGCACCCTGAATAATGTGGACTTTAGTGCCGCTAATGAGCGCTTTGGGACTTGGCCTGACTTTCACACGGTGACGTAACCTAAACCACGCCCATTGTCATGGCGTTTCCGGACTGGACGGTGTGTTTACTCGGGGTTGCTGCCTCAATCTGTGGAAGCTTTTGCATTTACCGCCTCCTCAGAAGTCCTGAGAGAAGCTCATGGAAGAGAGGTGTTGTTGCGGATTTGATGGCGCGCACGGAGAAGTCGCTGTTTTGGATAGCGTAAGTCAGTGTACTTGATGTATAATTCATGGAGTCATTGGTTGTTATCACAGTTTTTTAAATCCTCAATAGAAATGAAATGGGCGAGTTGCTCTTTTATTTTTGGGTGAATTAACGATATCTAAATGTTTATTTATATTGTAGTTTCCGTACCCACTGTCGTTTCATTTCTGTGCACTGCGATGATGAGAGACAGGCGTGGTGGTCAGACATCACTGCATATCCATTATGTTCTGATCCAGAGTCGTGCATATCGTCAGAGTAAGGGATGTTTAAGGTTTGATATTTTCACGGTATGATAGCCTAGTCTTAAAATATCACGGTTTTAGATGGGGGTGAAAAACCCACACAAACTGGTGATAGAAATTAAAGGAAAAGATTATTACGAAGTCTTTGTACAAAAGTGTATTTGGATGTCCTGGTATATTTAACCATTATATATAATATAATATAATATAATATAATATAAATATACGTGCACACACAACCCCAATTCCAAAAAAGTTGGGATGCTGTGTAAAATGTAAATAAAAACATAATGTAATAATTTGCAAATCTCATAAACCCATATGTTATTCACAATAGAACATAGGAAACATATCAAATGTTTAAACTGAGAAAATGTACCATTTTAAGAAACAAAATAAGGTAATTTTGAATTTGATGGCTGCAGCACGTCTCAAAAAATTTGGGACAGGGGCAACAAAAGGCTGGAAAAGTAAGTGTTACTAAAAAGAAACAGCTGGAGGAACATTTTTGCAATCTAATTAGGTTAATTAGTAACAGGTCAGTAAGGTGATAGGGTATAACAAAGAGTGTCTTAAGCCGGGTTCACGCTGTACGATTTTGGCCACGATTTGGTCGTCTGAGACAAATTTTGAGAATCCTAAACGATTCCATAATCCTAGGCCAAAATCTGTAGTAATTAATCGCTAGCTTCACATGTTCCCCGATAGCTGATTAATGACAGAGTGGTATTACACTTTACACTTTTAAACATTTCATCATGGATATGTAACAGATCAGACTCATCATCAATCATCTATCCCGACAGAAGTGGAGCTATGGGGTGGTTTTTGGGATTGAATCCTCCACGAAATATCATCCAGTTCCAAATTGTTACATGTGGATAATTTGCATAACGCATACAACAAATCCCATTATATATACAGTTTTTGTATATCATTATAGCACTGCACAAAAAAAAAAGTTTTTCAGTGTCAAATAAGATGTTCCGAGTAGCATTTGTACTATAATGATGTTCATAAAAGGTCAGTAGAGTGATCACATTTTTACGATTCCATATTTAACTGCTCCAAACCACAATTGAGCGAATGCCCTTTGTTTGTGTATTTACATTGTATTAGCTACCCACTGGTGAGGAAAAAGGTCTAACTAATCAAAATCAAGCATTTTCCCGATTCTTATTGAAAGCCAGCTCGTTACACTCTGAGCTCAGGGATATTGAGGTAACGGTCAATGAAGTAGCACAGGTTTACTACAGGAGGAAACAATGAACCATAGATGTCATTTTCTCCTATTAATAGCATCTTATTTTAATCACATTCAGTTGAACTGTCTTAAATGTATTTTAGGGCAATGTTATTAATAAATCAAGATGATGATGATGATTGATCATGGCTTAAATGAGCAAATCAAATTTGTGCCCTCATTGCGCCTACTACTATGTGGTTTCTACCCAGAGTACATGAATGTGTCACACTTAGTATATTAGTACAGATCACGTGATATTACTTTGTATATTCCCTCATCTCCCTGAAATGAATTCCTGGCTACACGTGCCCCATTAATTACCGGTTACTGTTGTCCCTAGGATCCGTAACATCTTTTTGAAGTATCAGTAGCCAGTCTTACTATGTTACCAGTCTTACAAAAGTAGCCAGTAGCCAGTCTTACAAAACCTACTGTTGGGCATAGGAAATGCATTTATTAAATTCAGTCTAACGATACAGGCATAAAACTTAGTCCAAAGGGTAGGTGGTTGTGAAATCCAGTCTACATTTTTGGGGATGAAAACCACTGGAGTAAGGAGACTGAGTAACACAATGAACAGATAGACAGTAATATTTTCTCCCCAGTTTGGTCTTGCCACATCCCACTCACTAGATAACTCTCCCCTATCACACGACAAATACCAACCAGGGAGGGTGGGGCTAGCATTTGCTTCCTCCTAGAGACGTGAAGCCAACCTCCTGAATCCTTTCAAACTGCTGCGTAACACACTCTGAGGAAAGTGCTGTCTGCCTTATTCTGAATAGTACTATAATTCTGACTGTGATACCAATACCTGAGTTAGCAATGGGTTTTTTTACACTAAAGATTATGAAAAATAATTGTTTGCCATAAATCAAACTGCATTTAAACCAAAATACAAAATGCACTTTGTTTTATATGGTGAATAGGAGCTAACACATGCCACTAAATGTCACATGTATAACATGTCACCGGTATATGTTGTGATCATATGTTGATGGCAGTTAAATTTTTTCCCCCACAGCGTTTTAAGGTTGTTAAACATCATAAAGTCAAGAAGAAGAGTTTCTAACAAAGTATTAAAGTCATAAGGGTTTGTTTTTGTCCAGGTACTCTCTATACACACGGACCAAACTCGGCTACATGTTTCACAAACGCCAGATGAGAAAAGCAAGGGAGAAGTACCCGACTGGCCACTCTAGAACTGAGCCCACAACAATAAACGGTGAGGAGTAATATCTGTGGTGGTCTGTAGTTTTCCAGGCTACGACCCCAATTCTGAAAAAGTTGGGACAGTATGGAAAATGCACAAAAAAATCAAACAAAAATAGTCGTTTGAAAATTCAATTCACCCTGTACTATATTGAAAACACATTCTTAATACATTATTTGATGTTTTACTTTGTGAATTTAATTTATTTTTGAAAATATACACTCATTTCAAATCCGATGACTGCAACACACTCCAAAAAAGTTGGGACAGTCGACTGTTTACCACTGTGTAACATCACCTTTTCTTTTAATTACACTTATTAAGCGCTTGGGTGCTGAATATACCAGTCGGTTAAGTTTAGTTTTAAAGTTGTAAAGCCTTAACATGCAGCGGTGAATGGTGTTGACTGACAAAAGCTTACCAAAGTATTTCCGAGCCCATGTCAAGATATCCATTACAGACTCATGATGGTTTTTAAGACAGTGACGTCAGAAGTGGTTTTTGGCCTTGCCCTTTACGCACCGAGATTTGACCGGCTTCCTTGAATCTTTTAATTATTGTGCACTGTAGAGGGTGAAATGCCCCAAATCCTTCCAATTTGTCTTTGGGGGATAATGTTCTCAAAGTGTTGGATTATTCTCTGACGCATCTGTTGACAGATCGGCGAGCCTCGACCCATCCTTGCTCTTGAAGGACTAGGCCTTTTTTGGAGGCTCCTTATATACTGTGATTAGACGATTGCCTCACCTGTTTCACATCACCTCCTTATTTCAACTTGTCACATCGCTATTAGTCCTAAATTGCACCGTCAACTTTGGCAACTTTTTTGGAACATGTTGCATGCATCAATTTAAAAATAAACATTTATCTTCAAAAAACTATGCAGTTGATTAGGTAAGACATCAAATACCTTGTCTTTATACATTTTTTTGTTTGTTTGTTTAAAGACAAGTCAAAGTACATTTACAAATCATGCCTCTTTGTTTTTATTAGCATTTTCCATACTGTCCCAACTTTTTTGGAATTGGGGTTGTATATATGTAGTAGAAATTGTCAAATATTCACAATGTAAAGGGTTTGTCATGCTTTTTAATTGTTTGTAGATATATTTAATGTCATGGAACATCCAAAAGACAAGTCATTTCCTGTTATTACTTGCATTTTAGCAGCAATAAACTGTGCTCCTTCAACAGCCTCTTTTTTTTTAATCTCTCTTTAAGTTAATAAGACAAAAAGCACGTTCTTATTTGTCATTATACTTGTGTTATCGTAGGTATCAAGATCATTCCATTACCCATCTTGTCTGACAACTACAGCTATGTGATCATTGACACAGCATCGGATCTTGCCGTGGTGGTGGACCCCGCCGATCCTCGCTCTGTCCAGGTAAGGGTTAGGGTTAGATGTGTGCCCTCTGTGTGTCCTCTGAAACTGTTGGAGGACACAGTTTGGGTGGGGAAAAAAACATCCCTGCTTTCTCACAAATGTTTTCCAAGGCGTTTCAGTTTATATATCCATTTAATTTTGGTATGCCTTTGTGTGTGGAATTCCGTAATTCCATAGCACTGGGGTTTGAGTTTGTTTCTTCTCGCTGTACTGTAAGCCTGATTAAGTATCACTTTTGGAGATTTTGGGTCCACACAAGACCTTGTGTTTTACAGCATATGCACACAGATGATCCTGTGTCTGATTTCATGATTTGCTCATTTACATCCACACAGAGTTGTCTGGAAGAGGAAGGGGTGACTTTAGAAGCCATTCTTTGCACACACAAACACTGGTGAGTAGAGAAAGAAGCTGCTGGCCTTGTACCCAGTTTTTTTTTTTTTTAGTTTTTGAGTCGTCTTCTAATCTAAGCCATGATAAGGTAAGTCAAGGTCTAGGAAATAAATCCACATCTGGCCTTGATGTGCTTGTAGGACAGTAATGTGGAATGTAAACCATGGATCTCTCTCACAAGCTTACGTTTCGTGTGTGCACGAGTACCTTATGTAAACATGTTGTACGTACGTGTGCGCACATGTTTCTTTGTCAGGGACCACAGTGGAGGAAACAGAGCTCTAAAAAGGCACCACAGCTCATGTAGAGTGTATGGAAATGCTATGGATAACATCCCTGCTCTTACAAAGTAAGTGCATTTCACCAGTGGATTCTGACATTCATCCTCATACTTGTGCTTTAAAGATCCCCGCATTATCTCACCATTTTTATGACAGACATTGCTATGCTTAGTAGTGGTACTCTTTTTCTAAATATAACTCTAAGCACTCTGTACTGGGTGTTTAGCCCTCTAACGGACAAGGATGTCATAAATATCGGGACACGGCTGCAGTTTAGGGCTTTCTACACCCCTGGCCATACTGTGGGTCACATGATCTACCTCCTGGATGGCAGAACTTTCGGGGGTCCCAGCAGCGTCTTCTCAGGAGACCTGCTTTTCCTCTCAGGATGTGGTAAGTCTGAGGATTCAAACACCTCAAATAACTGCATACCATAATGCTCTTCTACTAAGGCAAAAGGCTGCATTTAGTTGTTTTGTCAAAAATTGTTCTTTAAATGTTGTTTTCATGCCATGTCAGCTCCAACAGCTCATTGTAAAGCTACTACTTGTTTTGGTTGGACATCAAGCAACATAGTGATTTCGTTATGTTTTGCTCTCTGTATTTAAGAATAGCTGAAGTATTTCTGCTATAGTATTCATGGAATTGTATTAATGGCTCCAAATGTTACAATTCATCTCTGTCTGTACCGGAACATTTTTCGACATCCATTTTTGATGTCATTATTTTTGAGTGTTCATACAGTCTCAGTATCCATGCAGAGGTGGCTGCAAGTAGCAAGTTGGTTAATAAGAACTCAGTCAAAGCTCTTATCTTTGAATACACACAATGGGCCTCATTTATCAACCTCTTTCGTAAAGATGCATGTAAATTGTTTATGTAGGCCAAACCATGTCAAAACTTCCTGTCAGATTTACAAAAGTTTTTCTAATTTTCTTCATACTCGGATGTGTATTTTGATAAAATACCAATCAGCCATAAATTACCAAATTTGACCAAATCTTTAGTGACAGCCACGAAACTCCACATAAGGCACAGCGCACAGAGCTGAAAATTACGAATAAAATGGCGAATAAATGGCAAAAGAGCACGTCCTAAGGGTGACCTGGGCTAAATATTCCAGTAATGCCACCATAAACACACATACCTTGACACCATTTCTGTTGTACTGATTGATTGGCTATTCTGATTTGTCTTAAGTTGTGGGTTTGTTTTGTTCATTCAAGTCAATGTTTTACAAAATGTACACTAAATTAATGTGTGCAATTCAAATAAATAAACTATTTAAACTTGTCAACATAAGCTGTATATAAAATTGCAGCAACTCACTCCAATTATACAATTTGAAGCCTGTCAATCGAGGTTGACATTAATGAGTCTCTTATATGTTAATTTACAGGAACCCGGGAGCTCTAGTAGTATTTGAACGTATTTCTGAACAAACTGGATTTGTATAAATGCAACATTTCTTGTGTAAACGCTCATATGAATGACTATACAAATGAATATATTCATTTGTATCCAGCTTGAGAAATGAAGCCCAATCTATATCCATTAGTTGCATGTTAATTTGTAGATTTTTGTAACTACAGTCTATTAAATGTAGCATTGTAGTTAGCTGTTAATATAAATGTTACACTTATGTAGTTCATGTTAGAATTTGTGATTACTAGTAGATTTTAATACATATTTAGAGTTCAAGAAAATGCCTTTTAGAAGTGGCAAAGTCTTTTGTTAAAGCCTGCCCCATACCATGAGGGTCATTAAAACATTCTTTGCCTTTTTAGGGCGAATGTTTGAAGGCACTGCTTCAACAATGTTATCATCACTGGACACCGTTGGCTCACTGAACGGTGATACTCTACTCTGGCCTGGTAAGGCTCTAATGTGATGCGTCTAACTCATCATTTTAATAGCTTTCCTGTTGATCTGTCTTTCAGTGATGATAGCAATAGCTCATGTAGTGTTCAGATTATACCTGAGCCCTGACATAGCTATAAAGGAACAAGAGAGGAGTGTCCGTGATGGAATTTATGTTGCAAAGCTGAATTCTATAACCTACTTTTTTTTTTTTAGGTCATGAGTATGCTGAAGATAACCTGCTCTTTGCTGCAGAGTTGGAGCCTGGTAATGCTGTACGGGAACAGAAGTTACAATGGGTCTTGCAACAACGAGGTCAACGACTGTGCACAGTGAGGGAGTCTTCTGCAGTTCATTTAGCTTTACTCCCATTGCCTCTATCTTTATGCTATGTATAAATGCGATTCATATTTATATATACTATACTGTATATATCTGGTTAGTTTCAGGCAGGAAGATATGATCTTAATGGAACATAACCTACAGTGAACCTATATGTCCATGTCCCCTTTGTTATCATTTAAAAAAATAACTATCCTTCTCTCATGCTAGAGCCCATCTACTCTGGAGGAAGAGAAGCAGTACAATCCGTTTTTGAGGAGCCACGCTCTGGATCTTCACCAAACTCTGGGCCTGCAGCAGAACCAAGATGAGGACTGGACCTCGTATAGGGCTCGGGTTTTAGAGGAGCTACGCAGACGAAAGGACATTTACAAGGGCCGATAGGTGCCACAATAGGTGCTTAGATTAGGAGGAAGAAACCAATATAAATCCATTCCAGTTGGCCCTGTTGTATTCCTCCTTCAGAATGCCTGGTATTGCTCCAGAAGGAGATCACACACAGAAAAGCAGGCTTTGAAGTGAAATGTAAAGGCTGGATTTTGCACACTGATACTAAGCTTTATATTGGCATTATTGAGATACATTTGGTTGAACACTGAGGCTAACACGACTGTGTGGGAGTTTTTTTCTGACTTTGTAGAGTGATTTCTATTCTAACCTAGATTTGTTTCTATATTTAAAATATAGAAAATGTAAACATTACTAGCTCTGCACAGAACAGTACTCTGTTTGTTTTGATTAAAGCTTCCATATGAACTGATTTATATAACTAGTAGGCACTTTGTGTTCTGTATTTTGTACATTATATCTACCTTATACACTTATATTCACAGGTCATTTCATTAGCTATACCTACAGTGTGGAGTCACTTTGTGTGTATACACTTATTTACTGTAGCCCATTTGTTATGCACAATTGGTTGGACACCCATCCAACCAACCAAAGAGACCATTACTGACCAGGGTACAATTTGGGCGGTGGATCATTCTCTACACAGCAGTTACATGCCCAACTGACACATAATCTGAGGCTAGTAATAAATGTAATTAAATAATGTAAATGTATTCTAAAGAGATGTTTATATAACATTGAAGGAAGGAGTCTCCAGTGTCAGCATGTTCTAGCAGTAAAATTTTCACCATGAGAAAGTCTTCAGGATGGAAGACTGTTATGGTCCCATGGTCTTCCATTTCCATTGATGGAGAGATGACCGCTTTTTTATAACCCCGTTTTGGTTATAACAGCCTCACTCTTCTGGAAAGGCTTTCTACATGACTTTGGATTGTGTCTGTGGGAATTTGTGCCGATTCAGTCTAAAGGGCATTTGTGAGGTCAGGCACTAATATTGAACGAGAAGTCCTGGCTTTCAGTAGACTTCCAATTAATTCCAAAGGTTTTCAGTGGGGTTGAGGTCAACGCTCACTGCAGGCTACTGGAGTTCCTCCACACCAAATTCATCAAACCATGTGTTTATGGACCTCACTTTGTGCACAGGGGTACAGTCATGATGGGACAGGAAAGGACCTTCAGCAAACTATTGCCACAAGTTTAGAAACATACACTTGTCTAAAATGGCTTTGTATGCTGTAGCATTAACATTACCCTTCCCAGGAACTAAGGGGCCCAAACCCTGAAAATCAGCCCTAGAATATTATCACTCCTCCACCAAACTTTACTCTTGGTGCTATCCATTCCAGTAGATACCATTCTCATGGCATCTGCCAAACCCAGATTTGTGCATCAGACTACCAGATAGTGAAAGGTGATTTGAGCACATTTCCACTGCTGCAGTGTCCAGTGGTGGTGTGATGTACACCACTCCAGCTGATGCTTGGCATTGCACATAGAGATCTTATGCTTGTGTGCAGCTACTTGGCTATGGAAATCCATTTCATGAAGCTCCTGACAGAGTTCTTGTGTTGATGTTGCTGATGCAACAGAGGCTAGGCCATTTTCACGTGGTACACGGTTCAGCATTCTTCAGCACTGCTTTTTGAGTTTGCATGATCTACCACTTAATGGCTGAGCTGTTGTTGTTCTTAGATGTTTCCATTTCACCATAATAGCACATACAGTTGAGCAGAACAGATCTAGCAAGGCAGACATTTTATAAACTGATTTGTGACAGAGGTCGCATCCTATGACAGTGCCACGTTTAAAGTCACTGAGCGCTTCAGTATGACCCATAGTACTGCCAGTGTTTGTCTATGGAGATTGCATGGCTATGTGTTTGATTTTATGCACCTGTCAGCAGTGAGTGTGGCTGAAACACCAAAACTCAGTCATTAGGACCACCTACAATGTGCACCTACTGGATAGGTCTTTATTATTAAAATTGCTATTGTTCTGTGCAAAGCTAAACTAATACTGTAGCCACCGTAAACAGCGATGTAGTGATTTGAATAATGAGCTTGTTTAATAATTGTACTGGTACTAAATGTACTCCACTCCTCCCCCCCCCAAGTGAACATTAAACCGGACAACTCTAATTTTGTTATCTCTTAAAAGGTGTATGGTTAACACAAACAGCAATAACTGGTATAGGATTCTGGAAGTGTGCTTGTGGTAGCATTTCTGTAACAAACAACATACACTGTGTACCAGTTTAAGGCTTTCCGTAGTAAATACAATCATTTCATAATATTATAACCTAGTTAATAATTAATTAATGCATTGTGGCCTACAGTCAGTCTCGCTGTTTTGAACTGTAGGATTATCATCTGCGCAACTACAAACAGATTTACGGTAAGGTACAGTAAATGTTTGACTCATTGTCGCCATGGATACCAAGGTATTCGAACGAGTTTGGGAAATGAGCGCAACGTCTGCAGCTTCACATCTTGCTAAGTTTTATTATCGTTTGTGGTTTCTCAAACGTGCTGTTCTGTAAGTTTAGTTACCTTGTTAAATCTCAGCACATTTACTGTTAGCAAGTAACGGAGGGTCTGTTGGCATCTGTGTGTAACAAAGGTTTTAATAAAGCGACACATATCTGCTAGCTATACACAACACTAGCTGTTTTGTTTTGGGTTTTCTAATAAGTTTATGTCAGTGTAGTTGATTCAGACGTACAGGAGTCTGGTGTAAACTGTAAAATCCATGATTAAACTGAAAAATATGAAGGAAACTGCGTTGCCGCATGAAAAGACAGAAGAACTAAAAGCCTCGCACGAAGCATTAGAGTTTCTTTCCAGCATAGGTAAGTGACTTCCGATCTTCATCTTTATACTTTAACCCCAGAAATCTGTCTAAACTTGATGAGATGGTCGTTTATCAGAGCTGCCTGTTCTGGGATCAGTGATCAGTACTAGTCTGAAACAGTTACCATCTGGCAATGACAGAGGCACTGGGCTGTACACTTACGACTAGAGTCTGACTTTTCACCTGTCTTTACTTTAATTATTACAGTTGAAGTCAAACTTATTCAACCCCAACTGCAAATCAGTTTTATTGTCAAAATTTACAGACTTTCAGCTCTTTGCAATGAACAAATCAAACAAAAGCAACTGAAATAGTTCAACACAATGAATGCTTCAAGTGGTTTCCCCAAATTC
>JANDJT010000021.1:5032619-5049929 GCA_024331685.1 Stegophilus panzeri | reverse complement strand
GTTGTCACATGAAAAGATATAATCCAATATTTACAAAAATGTGAGGGGTGTACTCACTTTTGTGAGATACTGTATATTTATATTACTTATAAACAAATAAAGCAGTTTATATATAACTAATATCAAAACTCATCAAACACCCCAAAACACTTAAAAACCCCTCATCAAAGCTGGAAAAAAAAAACACTAACAACAATGCTGTTTGACCCTGCAGGGCTGGGAATATGCTGTGGACTTCCCTATCACCTTCACTAAAGAGAAGAAGTGGAACTCGTGTGTCCGGCGCAGACGATGGCTTCGTTACAGGAGATATAAAGCACTGGGACTATGGGCCAAGGTATCATCAGGAAAATGAGGTCATTCACAGTGAACTTGGGTTAATAAAGAGGGACTTACAAACATTTAAAGATTAATTTAAGAATTATATTAGACTATATTTACTATAAGCATAGTTCTGTGCCCAGACAAGTGTGTTACAATGAGATCTTTAAGTCACATGACTTGTGTAGCTTACAGTGCCTTGTCAGTGATAAGTCAGTGACCGGTTAAGTAGGGTATTATTCAGAGAAACAACCAACTCCCAACATTGATGCTACCACCTTCATGCTTCACTGTGTGTATGGTGTTCTCAGTGTGATGAGCAGTATTGGGTTTGTGCCAAATGTAGCACTTTGTGCCAAGGCTACAAAGTTTTAATTTTGGTCTCCTCAGATTTTGGTTTCATCAGAGAACTTTTCTCCACATGTTTTTTGGCAAACCCAAAATGAGAGTTCATACTTCTTGCCACTCTTCATAAAGCTCAGCATTGTGGAGTGTCTGGGCTATGGTTGTTGTTTGAACAAGTTCTCCCATGTGAGCTGCAGATCTCTCCAGCTCCTTCAGAGTTACTCTTGGCCTCTTTGGGTGATTCTCTGACTAATGCACTCCTTACCCATTGACTGACCGCTTGTTAGATAGCCTGCTGTAGGATTTGCATTTGTGCCATATTCTTTTAATTTTTTAATAATGGATTTAACAGTGCATTTAATAGTATGTTCAAAGTTTGGGATCTCCATATCCCCCCAAAACATACATACATACATACAGTGTCCTACTTTTTGGCACCCTTGGTAAATATGAGCAAAGAAGGCTGGGAAAAAATTGTCTTTATTGTGTAACCTTTTGATCTTTTGTTAAAAAAATTCACAAAAATGCTCTCATGCATATCAAACAATTGCAAACACAGGTTTGACACAGGTTTCTAAAAAAATGTCTTTGTTAAAGTGCTCCTATTATGCTTCTTCAGTTATTACCTTTTATGTAGTGTGTTATATAACTGTTTGTGAATGTAAGTAGTCTGCACAGTTTCAAAAATCAAAAAATGAAGTTATTGTCTCCCAAAAGAAATAACCAATTCTGACCAGCCTGAAATGAGTCGTCAGTAATTCTAGACTTAAGGCCTGTTCACACCGGGACTTTTTTTTTTTTTTTTCGGCACGCATTTTTGTGTTCGCACCCATGCGAATGAACACGAGCGACGTGCTGAATGAAAGTGCATATTCACTCCCTGACAGTAGATGGCGCTTATTGAAAAGCAGAAATACCCCAGTACACAAGGTGGTGCTGCACAACTTTCCGTTTCTGATACCCGCTTAGCACTGAGAATTAGAAGAGAGCCAGTATTTACGTGTTTGCAAAAAGCCGTTCACACACTTTTTGCGAACTGGCTAACAGAAAATGAATTTTTCAAGCAGCAGAAACAGTAGTAGTAGCATTCATCTTGCTTCTTGCTTGCATCTTCATCTTCTTCTTCTTCAGGTATTGACGTGCTCGGCAAGACAGTTTTGTGCTGGAGTTTTGTGCCACCAAGTTGTGGTTTTTATGTAACTTCAGTGGCTCCGGGCACATGAACAGAAGCATGAATCTCATTGGTTGATCGGTTTTTAACGTAGTGTGTCAAAAAAAAAAAAAAAGAACCCCGAGATGTTAAAATTTGATGCCACACATTTTATGTGTGGGTGTGAACACTCCTGTTGACAGCCCTTGATTTAGACATGATGTGTTAAACGGACCATTTTACACGCTGTAAAAACATCATACTTTCTGCACAAACCTATGTAGGTTTTATAACAAAAAACCCTGCCTCTGGTCTTCATTGGCTGCTCGCGAACAAAGTGTACTTTGACCCTCCTTTGTTGTTGCTGTAGTATCCGAAGCACGGGCTGTAAAGGCACAGCCCTCTTCTGGAAAGGGAGCGGGGAGCAGCAGCTCATTTGCATTTAAAGAGACACATGGTATAATAAATGATCTGTGGGGTATTTTGAGCTGAAACTACACCGGTACATTCTGGGGACACATGAAACTTATATTACATCTTGTAAAAAGAGGCATAATAGGCCCTCTTTAAATATGTGTGCAAGAATTATTGGCACTCCTGTGAATTCATATTAGACAAATATATTTTGAAGTATATTCCAATTGATATTTTTTAATTTTTTAGTACACCTGGGTGACTAGGAACAGGAAATTGTTCACCCATGACTTCCTGTTTCACAGGGGTATGAATATGAGGTAACACATAGACCGAATTCCCTTAGTCATTCATAACAATGGGTAAGACCAAGGAATATAGCTGTGATGTGCGGCAAAAGGTTGTTGAGCTTCACAAAATGGAAGTGGCTATAAGAAAATAGCACAAGCATTGAAAATGCTCATTTCCACCATCAGGGCAATAATGAAGAAGTTCCAGTTATCCTGAAATTCTATGAATCAACCTGGAATTGGATATGTGTCTATATTGTCTCAACACACTGTGAAGAGGATGGTTCGAGTGGCCAAAAAATCACAGCTGGAGAATTGCAGAAGTTAGTTGCATCTTGGAGTCAGAAAGTTTGCAAAACTACAATCCGAAGTCACCTACATTGAGAGATTCTGTATGGTTTGATATCCAGCAGAGTATTTTTGTAATTTTTTTAAACAAAAGAACAAAAGGGTTAACAATAAAGACAATTTTTCACAGCCTTCTTTGCTCATATTTACCAAGGGTGCCAATATTCGTGGAGGGCACTGTATATTTATTTATTTATGTATCTCTTTTTTTGGGGTTAAATAGCCTTCCCCTATTTTGGCGCGTAAGTTATTAGTATCCTATTTTGGGAGCGTATTTAAGGCTGCTGGTTACCTTCAGTCACTTCCCGGTGAGTTGTGAACTTTGGCTGCCTGATGAATGAAGTGGTCTCAGTATGTTTTGTTGAGCTAATGAGCATGTCTGAGTGCATCCTTCTCTGCTGGTTCTGCAGGGCTTGAGCTTTCACCGCTGCTGCTTTTGCTCTTATCTTTTGTGTTTTCATTTTGTTTTGTGTTTTTGCTCTTTTGCAGTTTGGTTGCTATTTCTTGTTTTTCTGTTATATTGAATTGTTTAGGTGATTTGTATTTTTTTCTGTGCTGTATTGTTTTGCTTTGCTATGTACCATCTCAAACTTGGAAGTTAGTTGAGGGCACGAGTCCGTTTTCTTGTAAAGGTCGTGCTGTTAGAGCGGGCCAGGTTTGTTTGTATTGTGTCTCTAACTGTTGTTGGAGTTTGGTGAGACCCAGGTTTGAGTGGTTTGCTGTCTATTTATTTATTGTGGAGTTGATTACTTTGTGTATCCGTTTCTTTGTGTTATTACATTGTGTTTTGTTTGATTCCAGGTGCTGCAGGTCCAGAGTAGGTGGGCTAGCGGTCTTTTGTGGTGGTGGTTCACTTTATACGGCGTACTGTGTGCAAAACGTTGTAGTGATTTCTGAATGCAGGTGAGTGTGGGTGATGCATTATTTCTGGGGATAACCCAAGCCCACTCTGCTGCTGGTGAACCTGAGTCCTGTGGTTTGTTTAAAGTGTTTTTTTGGTTGGTGTCTGCTTTGGCAGTAGCAAATTCTGAGCATTCTAATTGTCCTTGAGTGTAACTGACATGAAGTTCTGCATTTTATCTTAAAATATTTTTATCTGAAACTATTTACTGTTGCTCTAATAAAGCCATATTTTGTAACAATATCCACTTCTCATGGTCCCTCTTTGAGAAGTCGAACCTGTGTTTCCTTTGGGTAAGTCCTTGGTATATTCACCACGGTGGTGTAGTCGGTTTTCCCTTATTTTCCTATTGTATGTATTTTTCTGTCTTTTCTTCTCCAAATCCCTAGTGCCATATTTTGGCGCCAATGACATCCTTTAGAGAGGTTGCCTGTCTACCTTCCCAAATTATTCCCGCAATGCTACATTTATTTATTTAGTTATTTATAAATGCTGGATCTCACCACCTGGGCTCTCAATATGTTTAGATCACGTTTATGTAACTCTTTTCAATAATTTCACTTATGGTACTCTTTAAGCCTAACTTGTTAGTTTTATACAAGCATTTGGTGTGTGGTGCTGGATGAGAGAAGACAGGAGGAGAACGAAAGGTGCATTTAACCTCGAAGAAGCCGACCACTGTTGTAAATATTTAAACGGCAGGTAATTCAAACCAGGTAAGTATGTTTCGCTTGGAGTAGACTGGAATAGACCACAAACAAACTAAGAAGTCTGAGGAGAGACACCCTGCTGTCTCTAATTTGCTCCTGGGGTAAAAGGTAAAAAAGTAGGTCAAAGTAGCTACCTGTCGAACAGCTTACATTTATTTCTCAGCTTTAGTTTTTTCACTGTATTCGTTAGGTTACTTTGCAGGACCGCCATTAATCATGTCGTTATAACATTCTAACGACCACTTAAACAAACGGGAACAGGTTTAGGTTCACGCGCCAAGTACAATATTTTAAAAAAACAAAAAAAACAAAACAAAAATATTGACTCACCTCAGTCGTCGCGAAGAGGGGGAAAAGCGCGCGAAAAATAATATCCGTGATCTCAATAAAACAAACCAGATGGAAAGCAAGATGCCTTGAGATAATACTAAAACAATTCTTGCTTGGTTCTTTCCAGAAACAAAACCGTGCCGCCACTTCCTAATTTAGTTAAGGCAAACTTCCGGTAAAGCCCATTATATTTCTCTTTCGTACTGCAGGTTATGGTTTCTTATGATACAGGGCATACTGTAAATGCCACTCGCGAGATGGTTTATAAAGTTGTCTAACTGAAAGACTTATCTGCTACTTTACATAATAAAAGTAACAGAAATGTAACAACAATGTTAATATTATGTAATGTGGAGTTTGCTTTATATTGAAACGAAACTAGGTATTTAGAATTTCCTGTTTCCTGGAGACCTCTCTGGACAAAATGTGGTATTACAAGCAACACAAAGAACATTAATCTGATTGGCCAGCCATGGTTACGTTTTAAAATATGTAGGTGACAATCCTACTGGGGGGAAAAACAACTTGGCCGTGTCAAGGTGGTTGACCAGCATGTGGTATGTTTTCTTCTGTGTTTGTTGGTCTAACTGGACTTCTGTTTGGAAGGTTGTTAGTTCAAATCCCAGCACTGCCAAGGTTGTGCAGTACTTTTGATGCTGGGCCCTCGAGCACGGCCCTCAACACTCAACTGCTCAGTTGTGTAAAGAAGTCAAGTCGTGTCAAGTGGGGTTTTATTGTGATTCCCCTGTATAGCTTGTACACATTGGAATGAAATGACGTTTCTTCAGGACCATAGTGCAACATGGAACAGTATGCAAGACTATGACAAGTATGCAAGACTATGCAAGGCTAAGACACTCACAGTGTGAGATGAGTGGAAAACAATAAATAGACAGAACAAACAATAACTACACAGGGCAGTAAATACAAAGAACATGGACTGTACACTGTAAACTATGGTTTAATGTAGCAGCACAAGTATAGAAGCAATATTGGCAGGAAAAATTTGTTCCATAGTATAAAGTGACTGATGCAGCTATGTGCAGTGGTACTGAGTCATACTGGGTTAGTTGTTTGACTAGCCCATGTGAGCGTTGAGAGGCAGCGGGGTGTTGAGTAATCTGAATGCATCAGGGAAGAAACTGTTGTGGAGTCTGCTGATGGTGGAACAGATGTTCCTGTACCGTCTGTCAGATGGTAGGAGGGTGACGAGTCCATGAGAGGGCGAGAGGGGTCATCTGCAACAGTGGTGGCTTTGTGGATGCAGTGGTTGTTGAATGAATAAAGTCGCTATAGATAAGGGCGTCTGCCAAATGCCATAAATGTAAGTGGACTGTGGTCCAGATCTTTGAAGGTATTTGAAAATACTCCAACGTACGAAAAAAATCTGGCCCTAGTTCAGCAACTCTAAACATGAACCAGCACAGCTTCAGTAGCAGATCCTCTATTGCAGCTTATCCAATCACAGCTGCCTTAAATGTATGTGTTTAATTTATGGCAGCTCATCAGACCAGTGACTGACTACAGGGCTAGAGACAGTAGTTCAGATAGAGAAGGTTTTCACAGACTTTCAGATTTATTTTTTTAAACCCCTTCTGGTCTGATTAGCAAACCAACGACATGAAAACAGAAGGTTCAAAGGCGCTAGGCAAAAGTGGTATCATGAAGTGCTACTGTGAAACAAAACATAACCAATCAAAATAAATAGTTTCCTAATTACTGTTACAAATGTGCTAAGCTGATTTTAGGAAAATAACACAACAGTAAGGGAATTAGAAAATCTCAGAAATGTATTGATAAAGTAATAAGGAAGCTGGATAATAACTAACTGGCTGGAAAGATTCTAATAACTAATGGTTAAACATTAAAAGGTATCCATTTTTGCCATTCAGTCATGCTAGTTGCTTATCCGATCCATGTAAGCAAGGAATTTTATACAATTTTATACAAATTTTAGTTGAATACCCCTGGTATAGGCTGTGTTTGATAGAATGAAGACAAACTGTGGGAATGAACTGAATCATTGTGTTTAACAAGATGGTAGGACTAAATATAAAATGATATTATTTTAATCCCCTGCTCTCTGAGTCCAAAAGATCTGACTCCAATTTGAAAAAAAATTGTTAACTTAATTATCTGAGTCCAAATTGCTAGGTTAAGTTAATGTAACTGATTCCAACACAATAACCTTTTAGCTCATGATGGAAGTGTAATATTTCACAGTTCAATTATACATTTAATTTAAACAGCTTTATACTTTTACTATACGTTTTTACTAGAATGTTACATTACCGTGTCTGAGACTTGTACACCAGTCAGCCACAACATTAAATCCACCTGCCTAATATTGTGTAGGTCCCCCTTTTGCCGCCAAAACAGCTCTGACCCGTCAAGGCATGGACTTCACAAGACCTCTGAAGGTGTGCTGTGGTATCTGGCAACAAGACGTTAGCAGCAGATCCTTTAAGTTGTGAGGGGGCCTCCATGGATCGGACTTGTTTGTTCAGTACATCTCACAGATGCCCTGTTGGATTGAGATCAAAGTCAAAGTCAGATTTATTGTCATTTTTAGCACACATGGCAATGGATAAAAATTAAACACAGTTCCTTCAGGAAACTACCATGCAACATGTAGTAGACGTAGACACTGACAAGTACTTAAAGACTACTGTAAAGGCAATAATACCGTAAGGTACCAAGAATCACACAAAATTAAACAAGTCACATAAATAGGAAATATATATAAACTGTAGCAGCAGTGGGGAGATGATACATACAGTTTTTTGTTTTTGTTTTTTAATCTGGGGACATTGGAGGCTAAGTCAACACCTTGAACTCTTTGTCATGTTTCTTAAAACATTCCTGAACAATTTTTGCAGTGTGGCAGGGCGCATTATCCTGCTGAAAGAGGCCACTGCCATTAGGGAATACCGTTGCCATGAAGGAGTGTACTGGTCTGCAACAATGTTTAGGTAGGTGGTACATGTCAAAGTAACATCCACATGAATGCCAGGACCCAAGGTTCCCCAGCAAAACATTGTCCAGAGCATCACGCTGCCTCTGCCGGCTTGCCTTCTTCCCACAGTGCATCCTGGTGCCAGCTCTTCCCCAGGTAAGTGACGTACACGCACCCGGCCATCCACATGATGTAAAAGAAAATGTGATTCATCAGACCAGGCCACTTTCTTCCATTGCTATATGGTCCAGTTCTCATGCTCACCTGCCCATTGTAACCGCTTTCGGCAGTGGACAGGGGTCAGCATGGTCACTCTGATCGGTCTGCGTCTATGCAGCTCCGTACGCAGCAAGCTGTGATGCACTGCTTTATGCCAACATAAAATTTTTCAGCAATCTGTGCTACAGTAGCTCTTCTGTGGGATTGCAGATGGACCAGATGGTCTCACCTTCGTTCCCCACACGCACCGCTGAGCCTTGGGCGCCCCGACCCTGTCACTGGTTCACTGGTTGTCCTTCCATGGACGACTTTTGGTAGGTGTTAACCACTGCATACCGGGAATACCCCATGAGACCTGCCGTTTTGGAGATGCTCTGACCCAGTCGTCTAACCATCACAGTTTGGCCCTTGTCAAAGTCACTCAGATCCTTACGCTTGCCCATTTTTTCCTGTTTCCAACACATCACCTTTGAGAACTGACTGTTCACTTGCTGCCTAATATATCCCACCTCTTAACAGGTACCATTGTAGTGAGATAATCAATGTTATTCACTTCACCCGTCAGTGGTTTTAATGTTATGGCTGATCGGTATATATTTATTAAGTAATTGTTCTATTAGCAAAGAGGTTTGACGTGCAAGCAAAGCCCTTTCCTTAAGTACTTGTCAGAGGTATGTTTTAAACATGTTTAACATACCATTTCTCTAATCAACATTATTCACTGGATTGGTTAACTCACCCCAAGGTGTTGTATGATAATCCGGCTTCTGGGTTTGAGTTTCTGAAACAATGGGTCAAACAAAAGGTCCCTAGTGTAGACCAGGTTGCTCCAGTATGTATATATGTGTATGTCTGTGTAAGAAGGACAAATGCATATTGTTAAATATAAAAGCAAACACTGTAAATGTGTTTTTCATAAACTTGTACAATACGTTTGATGTCAGCACATTGTTCAACAAGAAATACAAATTAAATTGATACCAGACATGCCCTGAGGAATATCATTTTATTATGACCAGTTACCAACAATGTAATGGATGCTAATCCCTAGGTTTCTGGATTATCTGAAAATAATTTAATTTGTGTCTAAGTCCACTGTAAACCTATGAATAAAAACAGTCTTATGTTTACGAGCTGCCACAATGGATCTGGATGGAATAGGTGAGTTTGATAAGTCTGATTGTTTGCTTTACTAATGGATCAGCATGTGTGGAAAGAATGCGTCTGCTTTCTGTGTGTTTCTGCTGTTTACATTGCAAGAGAATGTGCCTGGTGTGCATATGAGTGTGACATATTCAACAGATAGCCTGAAATGTTGTAGGATCCACTGCTATTCCATGTCCTAGTTACACTGACTGTGTTTTATAATACTGGGATTTTGTCCTCTTAGTTGTTACTGTATATAGTGCTGTGTGTGGGTGTCTTTGAAATACAAAGCTCTGCTTTTGCTCTACGGTTCTGGTTTTCTGTCCAACAGAAGGCCTGAACGATGCCTGTCCTGCAGTTTACCATGCTGCACTGAAGCTTCGTTCCCTGCAGAAACTTTGCCGCAGTACGTTATCTCTTAGTGTGTATAAACACATTTGAAGAGTGGAATCATTTACATAACTCAGGATCATGAGTATTGGTCCTACTGTAAAAAAAAACCCCCAAAAAACCCATTCTATATGTTTTATATTTCATTATATTTGACAAATTTTAGGCAATAGCAGAGTATTGCAGACTTGTTCAAATATGTTATATATGTGTTATTAGTTGTTATTATTAGTGATGAAATATATTTGTGGCAAAAGACCAATTTTGGTAACTGGGCTGAATACCAAACTACTGAATTACTAAACACTGAACTACTGAATACAGTATCTGAAATACAATTTTTTAAATGAACTTGTTTTAGTACAATTACATAAATTATGTAAGGAATAAAACATGAGAGTGCCTACTATTATAGAAAAACAATCACAATCGGGGTCATGTGATGCTACCACACTGACATTAATTATTTTCCAACAGCACGTCCCAAAGTGCTTTGCACAGCTATTTGCGAAAGCTAGCAAAATTTTTTACATTTTATTTTTTTTATTATTTATTTTAAAAAATGTCCCAGTGGACATTTGATTAAATTATGTTTAATCTTGTGGAATGTCTGCAAAACAAACTCCAGTTAACATATTATTGCAGCTATAAACACTTGTTGCCTCACCAGCCTCTCTTTTTTTCTCTCACTTAAGGTTAATAAGACAAAAAAAAGGAAAATAATGACAAAACTACAGGGTTCTAAAAAAAAACAAAAGCCCTTTATATTATAAGTGTGCATATTGAACAAAACACTTGATGTAAAATCAGTGTGTACACATTGGGCCATTAAACCATTTGCATAACAGTGGAAAATCAGTAGATTTTGGTCTAGTGGACAAACACTGATTTCATATTATAAAATCTTTTGCTCAGTGAACAACTTTATAGAGTTAGGTTTTGTTTTTCTCCCATTACTGTGTAGCATTTTCAGTAAGTAAAACAAGAAGACATGACAAAAATGTTTCATCATTCATCGATGACTAAAGTATGTGCTACATCCCTAGTTATTATCATTCATGTATGTGTTTCAGTGCATATAGTCTTGATCCGGGATTTGGGCTCGGCTCTTTGGGCTGTAGGGGACTTGGGGAGTATTTCCCAGGAAAGCTTGAAGCAGAGCCTAGAACAGCTCTTCCAGGGTGTTTTACAGAAATTACCTGTTCAGGTGGTACCAGAAGCTATAGAGCAGACTTCCAGACTTCTCTTCAAGCTGTACGACAGGTGAGAAAAGCCATCTACCTGTTCAGTTAGCTTGCATATGTATGAGTCATATGTGCATTTAGGTTTGGATGGTTTGTGATGTCTTTTGTAGGGAGAAGACTGGCTTTGTCCTTCTCAGATCTGTGGAAGTGGCACTGACAGTGCTTTCAGGAGACACACTTGCAGCCAAACACAGAGGTCTGCATCATGTGCATAAAATTTTATTTGCCTTTTACCATACGTAGCTAATAATTGGTTTATATATTATATAATTATACACAGCTCTATTTAACATGCACAGCCATGAGTCAATTTCTTGGTTTTTTTTTTCTGCAGCTCTGTTCCAGCTGGCTGTTAGCTGTAGCAGAAGGCAAGGCACAGAGGACGCTTTTGTCAGCCGTGCCGGCCTCAGGAACCTTCTGGACGACCTTAGTCAGGTGAGAATCCCTCATCAAATGATTTTTGTCATCATCCACAACATGTAGTACTAATAATAAATTAGGATTCACATGATTGGAATGTAGGTTTTTCATGATCCTAAAGATATTTTAATATAAAGACATATTAGATGATTGTAACTGGCTTCTATAACAAGTGATATTTCCTTACTTGAACTGTCCTCCGCAGTCACCTGACATAAACACAACAGAGATGACTTAGAGTGACTTCAGAAACACTCAAGTGGTCCTGTTTGTTCATTTCTGAGTACCAATAGCAACCGTGTCCATGATTGTGATCTTACCAAATCACCCTGCTAAAAGGTCCCACGCTTGTGTATGCATACGTAACCCAAGGAAGAGAATCACTCACAGTTCTGACACTGTTCCCAAATGAGGATAGAAACTGCTCAGAATTCTGATATCTTTCTCCATACTAATCCTAAACCATTGAATTCAGTTACATTAAGCTTGCCACTGCTTGTTAAGGTGCCAGCTGTGGTCCAGGAGAGCCATGTGTTTGGTCCAGTGGAGGCTGCAATCCAATCCTGCTTCAGTGGGGTATGTTCTACTTCTACACACAGATGTACACACACAGACACACCCAGAAGCTCACAGTGTTTTTGACTTTACCTAGGCTATCAATGGGAGAGCAGGGGAGGAACATTTTGTGAGCTGGCTGCAATCAGAGCCTCGTTTGCTGCTGTGGCTCTCCACCCTCTACAGACTCTCAGTTAGTGAGGCAGTACAGCACAGAGTACGCTGCCACGCCTGCAAGGCGTTCCCCATCACAGGTCTCAGGTGAGTTAGTGTGTGTTTATCTGTGTAATGGGGGATGTGCCTTGCTGTTCTTTTTAAACATAATTCATTTTTGTATAAAGAGACATCACCCTGTAGAATTCAGTATAATGACACTGATACATTACATACAGTATGTGTCATGATTTGGTTAATTGAATGCAGTGGTCAAGGTTGCTGAAAGGGCAGTGCTAAACATTTGGCATGTGAAAGTAATAATATTTTAATATATTTAAAGTGCAAAAATTTCTTTTAAGCCACTCAGAAATGGGATCCCAGTCCCAATGCACACCTCTAGTGCAGACCATGTCTTCAACTTAATGACACGGAGAGTGATTGTGGAACTGGAATGCTGTGAAATGTTGTTGAAAAGTTGTATGCAGAAACTTTGTCATGGATAGAGAAAGGAATAGATGGCAATTTATAGGAAGATTAACATGGAAGAAGGTGGAGCTCCCAAACTCAATTTCATAACTACATAATGGATCTATTTGTGTTTTCACAAACAAAACCCAGAACATTATAAGCATACCTTTACCAGCCATCTTTTGTATCTGCATGCACACATTCACAGTGCCAGCAAGGTCTCCTTGCAACGTACACTATATGGCAAAACGTTTCTTTGACACCTGACCATCACACCCATATGTGGTTCTTCCCCAAACTGTTGCCACAAAGTTGGAATCACACAATTGTCTAGAATGTATTTGTGTGCTGTAGCTTAAAGATTTCCCTCCACTGGAATTAAAGGGCCTAGCCCAAACCTGTTTTAGCTCCTGTGCACAAAGTGAGCTTTAGCAAGGTTGAAGTGGAAGAACTCGAGTGACCTGCACAGAGCCCTAACATGCCCACCAAACACATTTGGGATGAACTGGAATGCCGTCTCTACACCAGGCCTTCTCGCCCAATATCACTGCTCAACCTCACTAATGCTCTTGTGGCTGAATGAACAGAAATTCCCACAGCCACGTTCTAAAATCTAGTGGAAAGCCTTCCCGGAAGAGTGGAGGCTGGTATAGCAGTAAAGAATGGGATGTTCAACAAGCACTTATGGGTATGATGGTCAGGTGTCCACATTTTGGCCATATAGTGTAAACAACCCCACATACAATGGTGGCATTTACATTTACATAAACACTCAAGTTTATCATAGTCTCTTTGATTAGCATATTATTTGTGCCTATTGGAGGCTGCAAGATTTTCATCCTCAGCATGAAAGACTTTTTTTTTAACTCAAATTTTCATCCATTACTGCTGTTATTCTCATTAATTGATTTTAGACTTTCATTGTATTGTTACTCCACTACACTAATATTTTAAGTCAGCTGCCTAAAAACGTCTCATTTGTCAATAGGATAAATACATCATCCTCTTTGTCGGTACTGACCGTTCACACATGAGCCCTACCAATAATTTCTTAGGAATCTTCCCATATTTTCTCTGGCTTCACACTTCGTGAATAGCTACTGTTAACATTTCCCCGTACAAATGCACCTTTGACAGATTAAGCCTAAGTGTAGAGCTGCTGTAAGTTTGTATTTGTTCACCTTGGGCAGGTATGATCTCTTTGCAGGTATCGCTGTTTGAAGTGTTTGAACATCCACCTGTGCCAAAACTGTTTCCTGACCAAGAAACGTACAAGGAAGCACAAGCCTTCACATCCAGTTCTGGAGTACTGCACTCAGGTATTGTTGCCAGTGCACTTAGCATTGTATTATACTCAGCAAAACTAAATATAATGCCCTTTTAAAGCTGTCTTAATACAGTGACTTACTGCTAGCATGGTGTCCTGCGTAATTCCAATATGAAGTAATGCCTAACAGGGTTAACTGTGGAACACTGTTCTTAATCTTGCAGAAAGACTTACTTAGCAGCTTGTATAATTCCCATGTAATTAAATCTTCTTGGTTATGATAAATATATTATACTTCACACCAGCCCTCATGGAAGGAATCAGTGGCATCATTGGCATCCAGTGCCCGCCATGTTCTTCTGCCACGGCGCTACACCAGGAGAGGAACAGAGAGGAGGAGAGCTCTTATAGCTGGATCCAATGAAGAGACACATGACAGGTACAGAAAAAGTGTGTGTATTCATTAATGTACATTTTCATTCTTTCCGGTGTCCTCTTTCCCTCAGTGCTCATGTCTCAGAGCTGCAGCAGCAAGAGTGTGTTGATAATCTGGAAAGTTTGGACATCACTGTATCTGAAAATGTTCCTCCTTCTCCTCCTCCTCCTTCTCCTCCTTCTCCTCCTCCTCTGCAACTTAACATGGAGTCAAAATCACTCCAGACAGATGAGTCGGAAACCCAGCCTCAGGTACTGTAGCTCTTTACAAATGCAGCAGTGCTCTCTACTTTTAATTTTGCTGATATGTCTGAAGATAGTTGTGCGTGTTACAGAGAAAGATGTCATTACTCCAAAAGGACCTAAGCATCACGCGAAACGCCATGAAAGATCTGCAGAGAGATAAATGGTAGTAATGCTTTTGGATTGAATATATATTATACAGTGTGTGCCAGTGGCCCTATTTGACACTTCTGGTGTGTGTATGTGTGTGTGCTTTGTCATCAGGCTTCTGGAGAAAGAATTTCAGGTGTGGAAAGTTGCTGCACAGTCAGAGCATGACTCTTTGGAAGACAGGTGCACGGCGCTGGAGGCCACCATGGAGGCGCTGATCCAGCACAACCAACAGCTGGAGCAGGAGCTAGGACAAGTCAGACATGTGAGTGGAGAAAATCAGGGAGACAAAAAGAAAGAGAGATATATATGGTAACGATCATTTCAGGGATATTTCAGGACAGGTTTAACTATTGTGTATCCTGGTTTGTTAACTTTGCTACTTAGCACAGAAAGTTTTCAGACTAATTTCTGTCTTCTGTATCTGTTTCATATGATCAGAGGTGGGTAGTAACGCGCTACATTTACTTCATTACATTTACTTGTGAAACTTTAAAAAAAAAAAAAAATCCTTTTAAGACTAGGTTTAACTGGCCATGCTTACTCTTACTCAAGTTAATTTTTAATCACAGAAATGTACTAGTACTTCGCTATATTCGGTGGCATACCTCTGTTACTGGTAAATATTAATGAATATATCTAGATTTAAAAATTTGTTTATATCACGTATAATGAGGTCACGAGGCTCGCGATACGCTGCAGTGGTCTGAATGCATCTGCAATAACTGCAAAATCACTTTTTTAGCAGCTCAGTCCTCGAGAGGGGGAAGAAGCGAGCATGTCGAGGGAGGCAGAACACACACGCGCGCACACACACTTTCTCTTCTGTTCTGGTCCATAGTCCGTGCTTTTGTTATCTGTTGTCTTGTTTAAAGGCAGATGCTGACAAGTTTGTGTTGTTAACACTTTAAGACATTCAACCGTTGCTTTTTTGTGGTTAAGATTTAGTGTTGAAAATGACAAGTTAATGATAAACAGTCTTTATTGGTCACATACACACACAGCACAGTGAAATTCTTTTTCTTCGCATAGGTTGGGGTCAGCCATTATACAGCACCCCTGGAGCAGAGAGGGTTAAGGGCCTTGCTCAAGGGCCCAATAGTGGCAGCTTGGCAGTGCTGGGGTTTGAACCCCCGACTTTCCGATCAGTAACCTAGAGCCTAGGTGTTTCCTAAGTTCTCCCTGTGTCCATGTGAGTTTCCTCCAGATTTTCTGGGTTCCTCCCACCTCCCAAAAACGTGCCAGTAGGATGCTATCCCATCCAGGGTGTATTCCTGCCTCACGCTTAGTGTTCAGAATGGGCTTCTAATCCACCACGACTTTGACCAGGATAAAGTGGTTACTGAATATGAATGATTTCTGAAAATAGGCCTACAAACCTCCATTTTTATCCTTGAGATTACTTGATGGCAGGAGATAGATGAGTATGGGACACATGCTAAATAGGACCTCATTTCATAGTTACACCAGCTAGTTTATTTGGCATTGATACTCTAAAGCTAAACACAAAGTGGTGTGTCAGTTGTAAAAGCACTGCGCTACTGATTGTAAAGTTGTGTGTTCAAATCCCAGCATTACCAATCTGCCACTGCTGGACCCTTGATCAAAGCCCTTAACCTCAACGGCTCAGTTCAGTATTCTGTCTCACTTGCAAGTCACTTTAGATAAAAGCATTAGTAAAATGTAAATGTTTCATCTCGGATATATATCATTTTATTTTTAGTAAAAAAAATCAGTTAAGCTGAAAAAAACGTGCATTGTTAACTGGTGAAATATTCCTGATTTTTATCCTGTGTAGGCATTGAGTACGAGAGGAAGAGATGAGTTTGGCAGTGATATCCACACCCCTCCTCCACAACAACACAGCAGAGATAACACCAGCGAGAAACAGTTCACAGAATCTGAAAGTCCAGCTTCATACACCAGCTCTACTACAAAAAAGGATGAGGAAACACCGACAGGGGAAGTGAAGGAGCGAGAACAGCAGATGGAAGAAGAAGAGACTCTGAATCAGGTGCAAGAGGAAGGACATATAGACGTAGTAGTTACTGAAACCTGTGTGATTGAGACAAAGAAAGAGGCCCAACTTGTTGGGGAGTCTGAAGATGAGGAGGAGGAGAAAGAGGAGGAGCCACACCTTTACATACAAGAGCTTATTGGAAAAGATAAAACCTTAGAAGGGTCTGTCATAATGGAGGATTCTGGGACAGATAACTCAGATGAGGAAGAAGAAGAGCTTTGTGACCTAGTGCAGAGACTTCATGGTGCACTCCTATCCACACAAATAGGCAAGTACAGTGTGAAGATCAGTTGCATACCTGAACTAGTTTGCTTAAAGGCAATTAAGAAAATCACATGGTAAATATGAGCAAAGAAGGCTGGGAAAAGTTGTCTTTATTGTTTAACCTTTTAATATTTTGTTTAAAAAAAAAAATCACAAAAATATTCTGCTCTCATGGATATCAAACAATTGCAAACACAACACAGGTTTATCCAAAAAAATCTTCATTAAATATAGGTGTGCAACAATTATTGGCACCCCTATAAATTCATATTGAGAAATATATTTGATGTATATTCCCATTGATATTTTAATTTTCTTTTGTACACCTGCATGACTAGGCACAGGAAATTGTTCAACCATGACTTCCTGTTTCACAGGGGTATAAATATGACGTAACACATAGGCCAAATGCACACAAAGAGGTAGCCATATGGAAAAGTACCTCATGCCCACGGTAAAATATGGTGGTGGCTCTTTAATATTTTGGGGCTGTTTTCTGCCAGAGGACCTGGACATTTTGTTAGGATACATGGCATCATGGACTCTATCAAATATCAACAGATATTAA
>JANDJT010000021.1:5002673-5017950 GCA_024331685.1 Stegophilus panzeri | reverse complement strand
TCACATTAAAAGATATAATCAAATATTTACAAAAATGTGAGGGGTGTACTCACTTTTGTGAGATACTGTATGTTATAGCAGCTATCAACAGTCTTTCCACAGGTTCTTTATTTTTATTGTTTATTATTAGGCTTAGATTATATGTAGAGTGTTCGATAGAGTTGGGGTACTCGATCCCGGACTCGACATTTGGTCATTCCAGTCTTGAATTTCACATACAATGTGAAATGTACTTCTTAATGTAGTAAATATCATAAACCCTGCTGATAGGGATTTTTTTGTTTTTCATTTCAGGAATTAAAATGAAGAAAAAAAAAGTCACAAGAACAGAGCTGTGTTCAGAAATGAGTTTGTTGTTGTGATTCATAGACAGATTAAAAGCAGTAATAAAGTATGAAGCTTGTTGTTATGACATGCTGCTAAATGTAACTCTACTCTGTACTCTCTCTCTCTCTCTCTCTCTCGGCCTATATAACTGTGGGGGAGACACATTAAATCATTGAAATGTCAACTCGAACTGGAGGACACAATATAGTGTGATAGAATAACAAAACACATTAATCTGTATTTTTATACACTTGTAATATAATAAAAGTTCTACATATACCTCTATATCCCTTTTTTTCTTTCTTTTTTTGATAGGAAACTAGTTGAGGTGCTGATGACATGAAATAAAAATATTAAATGGCAATGGCAAGATGTAATAATGGTATTTTTTGTTACATTTATATTGCCGTTGGTTTGGGAAGGTTAAAATATTAATTTAAGAGCTCAGTGTTGAGTTTACAATTTCAAATCTTTTTTCAATATAATTACTTTCTAGACTCGGCCGGATCCGACTCGGACTCGACCATTAAAGACTCGGATTTGACTCCAACTCGGTTCATTTTGGACTCGAACTCGATTGGTTAATGACTTTGTCTTGACTCGAACTCGACAAAGGTGGACTCGGACCCAACACTAGAGTGTCCTCCATACAAGTCCTTACAAATGAGTTACTATAGAAACGATAATGTAGTAATAATATATACCTGCGATTTGAATGACTACTGTCAGAGCTATTGATATAGAAAACACCTTGTGACCAATCAGACAAAAAACACAACAGATCACTGAACTGAAAAACAAGGTGGCAAAACATTATTTTGGAGTAGCTTAAAATGACTGTTTCCAGACGATGAAGCTTCAGAATTGAAGCTGTCCAATAATTGTAGCGCTGTCCAATAATTTCAGCATGCACCACATTTATTTCTGTAATTCAATAAGGAGCATAAATAAGACCTGGATGCTTTTAGAGTTTCTTCCTTCAACCCCCCTCATCATTAAGAGAACGAAAGACCAGGAAGTGCTGAGTTCTTACCAGGCAGGTGCTGTTGCAGCACGGCCCATCACTGCAGTGAGCACCATTAGACAAAGAGCACTTCTTACAGCAGTCCTTATAGCACTCCTGCTCCAGAAAAAGCACACACACATGCAATCACACTGCATTCTCACAAGGCTCATACATTTTTTATGTCATTAAATACTGGCTTGGAAGACAGTGCTTTGACAGGAGTGACACTAATGCAGATTCATATATGCTGCTACTGCAATAATAAGTGGTAATAATGGTTAGAGGTCGACCGATAGTGGATTTAACCGATACGATAACTAAGTTGGGCAGTACATGCCGATAACCGATTAATCAACTGATAGTTTTAAAAATAGATACTGAACGAAAACAGAACACTCAAAGTAAAACACTGCTGAACTTTATTACAAAAATAAACAGTACTGACTCTACATTAAAAATGTACTGTACTTATTACTAAGTGAAATAACTATTAATCAATATTAAAGTAAATAAAAGATATACATCCAAACTGAACCAAAAAGTAACAATCCAAATAACGAATAAAAATAGAGACATCCAAAATGAATTTTAAAAAGAACACTTCAAATAACACAACAAAATTTGTCAGTGATAGTTTTTATTTCACCTCTAGAGGCCGCTCTCGTACTGTATAATGACAGAAGCAGCTGGGAAAAACTATCTGTGTGTATTTTTCCTGGATCTATCACTATCGGTGCCAATTAATCTGCAGAACTGATTATTGCAATCGGTCGACCTCTAATAATGGTGTATATGAACTCACCATCCTGGTTCCACAGTCACACTCCTCTCCCACCTCTACATACCCATTGCCACATTCTGTAGCCTCAAAGAGCTGCCAACAGACACAACATTATCTTCGACTTACAGTATATGCACAAATGTGATTTTTTTCATGATGCTTATGTGTGTGTGTGTGTGTGTGTGTGTGTATAGAAAGAATTATTTGATCTGCAGTGTGTCTGGAGGAACACACAGCGTTTGGGTTCACCTTGTTTGGTCTGTTAAAAAGACAGGACGCTCCTCCCTTGAGCAAGAAGTTCTTAAAGTCTGTGATACTGCATTTGGAGAACCTGCGAGGATGCTGCACTCTGAAATGAAAATAGAAGTTATTTTAATATTGCTACATTGGCAGTAAAATAGATCATATTTTGACCACAGTTATGGCAGACATACAAGGCTTAACCTGACATTGGTGTGTGTGTGTGTGTGTGTGTGTGTGTGTGTGTGTGTGTATACCCAGTATCTTCCATTATGCATCCCACCCAGGAATCCATGCAGCCGCACTCCTCTGGACAATCACAAAACAGACAGAACATTCAGCTCAAATCAAAGCCTTATACTACCCTTGAGGCATGTTATAAAATAATTGTGGAGTATGACACAGTTTCAGACATACTTCTCCTGCTAACAGGGTCCCACTGGATGCCCAGATTCTGTGCCAGGCTCTGGGAGAGAGAGGCAGCCATCGTCCACGTGCTGCCAAACTGACAGACAAAGAAAGAACAAAGAGAGACAGGTTTGTAGCATGATAACTCATGTTCTATTAAAGCAAACCTTTCACTAGAGCTGATTTGAAAATATCCATGAAATGAACCTCACCTCGTTAACCCCTACTCCTCTTCCAGAGGAACATACTCCTCCGATGTAGGCCATGCTGCTGCGGCCGTAATGAAATGTGACATTCCTGCAAAGCCAACAATATATTCCTTTTACTATAACTCCCAAACAAATAGAAAGGTAAGAAAATGACATTCCAATGCGAAATATTTAAAAATAAAACAATGCACAATGTTACAAGACTTATTCCTCAGTATGCTTACTATATAAGCTCTGTAACACGGACACCATTGGAAATTATTTGCACATGTTTTGGGACCGTGGTGTGATGAACAAATTTTGGGACTATGAATTATTTACACTAACTGATTGAAACTCCTATTGATAAGAACCCTTGCCTGTTTAACTGCTGCAAATAGAAGGTTATTTTACACAGCTGGATTAATCTACAATCACAGATGTCATGACAATGGTCGCTGTACCTTGAGTAGATGAAAAGCCCTATATAGAAAAGAATTATTCTTCGACAATAGCTCTATCAATCCCAACTGCATGCTCACGTGAAAAGGTGAACAGCATCTGCGCTGACGCCGATGTTCTGCTGCCGGTACTTGGAGAAATCTTTCAGCATGTCCAGAGGCTTGACACTGAGAGGAATCCTGTCCCTATCTGTCCAGATCTCAACAGCAACCAACACCACACGCGTGTTAAGCTGTTCCTTAAATATCTGAGGGTATGGCATATAATAGACAACATCAGAAGATAGAATGGACAATTGTATAATGCGTAATAGATATTATGCGTTTGGTTTTGGTATTGTGGCAATAATAAAATAAACTTACAGCATCTACGAGGTTCACCACTGATTTGGCAAAGTTTCTCGTATGCTTTTTGCTTTTATGTCTCTTAAACTGGAAAATGAATACATTTTGTAAATATTACACAAAACCATTTGTGGGTTATCATTACATTTGTTAATTTGTTATAACTATATTGTTATTATTTACTTGTCATATTGTGCCCCCTTGTGACCAACAGGCATATTACAGACCACAGCATGCAAACTATACAGTACAGAATATACATTCATTAATTTAGCTTTGTATTAACTAAACAATAAACCTTCTTATGATTTGTATAAACCAACCGTGTTGTGGTCGCTGACTATCATGATCTCCAGGTACTTGATCTCATCGAATGCCTTCTGCGGGACCTAAAAGAGAAAGTTAATCATAACTACAAACTACATAACTACGAGAAAATCTAAGGGATCCAAGAAAAAAAAAATCCAAAAGAATGGAATATGGCATCTCACTGCTCGTTTCCTGCGCCGCCTGAGCCAAGGCATGTCGGACAAGATCTGTTCTTCCTCCTCCTCATCCTCCCCCTGGTCCTCAGAAGCTGAAAGAGAAAAAAGACAGACAGATGGAAAGGTGTAACCATGGAAACCAGGCCAAGAACTGTGTAACTCACTAAAAAAAACATGAAAAAAATGTATGACCGCGCACTCTTACCCAAATCAGCAGGGGCTCTGCCCATACGGAGCGATGATGTCCGACGCAAGGTGTGGGGCCTCGGCCCTGTGCTCTGTAGGTCAAAGTTCAAATTATGCAGACTGAATTAGCCAAATACAGGCATGCAGAGCACATTTTTGCAGATGGAAAAAAACACACTGCAATTTTTACCACAGCTTGAGTCTGGTTCAGGGGTGCGACGAAGTAGACAAACACTCCATCGTCAAACATTCCACTGTGAGAGAGGAACAGAAGGAAAAATGACTAAATGTCAGTAAAAACAAGAGGAATCATTTCACCTGTTTGTGATATAAAAGATCATAATTGCTATCATAGCACATGTCAGCCCTCTCTGTCTGCCTCGTTCTGTGATCCACCGCCACACACTAACATGATGACATTCAAAGCCTTTCATGAGCCCCACCTGCCATCTGGCCTCACAGTGGGTCTCCAAACACACACACAAGCATTAGCAAGGTTTGTGTGTACACACACTCACTCACACACAAACACGAAGGACTGGCATTGTGTCTTACTGGAGCCCGTTGCAAGTAGACAGAGCCACATGAGAGGCCTCTTTCCCTCTCACTTGACCATGGTAGTAGCAGTGCTCACCTCCCTAAAACCATACAGACACAATTTTATATAACATTTTTTTCTGAAAGAGTGTGTTACTGGGCTGTATGTGGATTTTACCTTTGAGAAAACTGGTTTGTCTTTTTCATAGTGGATCTCGACATAATTTGAGGACAGCAGACCACTAAAAAAAATAAAACAACGAATTAATTGGCATACTATACCAATACTATAATAAACTTTTGAATAATTGATTACATTTCTATTGCACCCTACCAGGCTCTAACTGCTGCCCAGACGAATGCAGGTTATCAATCTATTTTGGTTCACGTTACATATTAAAACTCAGACACTGCAATGAGTCACTGCGGTTATATGCACACAGACGCACACCCACTCACCACCCACAAGAAGCAAACGCATATCTGAGTCCCTTAGCACTCTTTTTAATCCCAGAGGTTTTTCGTTTGTTAAGTGTTCACTGGGAGAACACACTCTGCAGTCTATGCTGTACTAACTGCAGCTCCTTTGAGAGAAAGTGCTGTGTGACTTCGCCCTCAGAATTCACCCTCCCTTTGTAGACACACAAAATAAACACACATCGCTACACCTACTTGTTTAGTGCAAGATCCAGAGTAAAAGTAGAACCAAAGGCGTCCAGCTGGAAGCTTGCCTGTGCCAAGTGGATGGCCTGTAGGAGTTTATTAGACAAACAGACTTTTTTTCTTTAACCACACAGAAGCATACAAAGCATGTTCTTTTAAGCCTTAACATGAACAGCAGTAATAGATTGTATGTGTATTTTAAATGAAAGCATTTCAAAATGGATAACCAAGCAAACACTTACTATGCAAAACTCTTATTATTGAACATAACTTAAAGAAGCAGAAGAAAAAACAACACACTCAAATTACGCAGCACTGCTGTTTTGGTCTGAAATGCTGCACTGGCAGCCTGAGGCAGGACGTGTGCACTGCAAGCAAGCCCTTCACCTCCCTATAGGGGTAAAACAAACTGCTACGTTTGCAAAAAAAAAAAAAAAAAAAAGAAAAAAAAAAAAAAGGATGCTTGAGTCCACGCACCAGGCTTGATGATGTACACAATGCACCACTCTCAGCAGCTGCCGAGAAAAGAGGATGGTGTAAAGGATGTGGGGTGGGGGGTGGGGGTGGACTTGCAGTTTTTGCCTCACAACAATAAAGTGCTCAGTCAGCATTCCATCACACGCTCGGACATGCACGCTCAAACATAGACACTCAGAATTATAAGCCCGTTAGTTATTTACAATCAAATACAAATCTGAATCTTCAAATCTTCTGAAGATTCAAATACATTTATTCAAAACACTTTAATCCCAACCAACCGATCAGACTGCCAGTCCAAATTGAATTACATACACTCTCACAACCAGAAAGGTAAGATGCACAAGGAATCAAAACTGTCCAGGATGTGAGTTGGGCTGGATGTATGTCAAAAATCCTCCTGGCGCCCCCATCCCTGATCCTACAACCGGGTCTAACTCACCTGGCCTTCAGTTGCCTGGTTTCGAGCGCGAGTGTCCAAGTCATGGTATGCGCTCTCCGCTTCCTCATTCACGTAGTACACCAAGCGTGAGGGGTATGTGATGGCCACCTCCTTGTCCTGTTCGCTTGTAGCGTTCCCATTGCTCTTAGACTCCGGTGCTGCCGTCGCATCTTGCCACAGCGTTGCAGACCCTCGCTCATCGACAACCTCGTTCTCCACGGAAACTGCAGGACCAACACTCGGTTACTTCTGAGCGGAATCCTCTCAGTTACACGTGAACAGGGCCTACAAAAGCAGTACTGTGTGCAGGAAAATGTACTACTGCCCTAAATGAACCATGAATTACAGGGGAACAGAATTCCAACGTAGATTAAAGTGACTAGAGTTCATTTAGAAAAAAATCCAGCGTCTCACTGATTTTTTTCAACTTCTCTAGTAATGTACTGGTGGCTGAGAGTGCATAATACAAGATGATCAGATTATGATTCTTTTGAAGGCACTCGGATTGTAGATGTATATCAGAGATCCATTACTTTTGCTGATGTTTGTTAGCGTTATGCAGAGGCCCGCTAAAGATCCATGTTTTACCTAGAGACTGACTGATTCAAGCGCACAGGCTATAAACCCAACTAAGCAGGCTGCTAATAGAGGCTTACTGCAAACACAGAAGCCCCTTTACCGTCAAGATGAGCAGGATATCCTACCGCGGCGCAGGCATTTCCAATACATTGCAGTCAAACACGCAAGCGCACCTGGTTATAAGACTTGGGTGCAAATATGAATCATAAGATATATGCTGTAATATTTGATGCAGGTGAACAGTACGTACCCACTGAGGCGGAGGAAAACGAAGGTAGCAGTGCAATTAAGACGCTAGCGAGCAGACTCGGATGGAATATCAGACGCATGATTCATATTTGAAGACCTTTCAAAAATGACATCAGCGCATCAGACCGCAACGATGATCCTGGCCCATGGTCGCGCGAGCGATGCAAACGTGAAGACTAAGGGGGAAATGGAAGGATGGATAGTAGCGCGGATGAAAGGAAAGCTGAGGGAAAGAAGGTTGTAAGGCTGGAAGGCGGTGGCCAAGCAGCGCATACATCAGGAGAAACACTGCGCATGCGCAGTGCATCCAGCTCTCTTCCCAACATCTGACGAACACCATTGGCGCACAGAGAAACCCTCTTCTCTAATCACAGTGCACACATTGTAATATTTCTGGACCTAAGAAGTAGGCCATTAGGTGAAAGGCTACCTGGCAATCACATTTAGGCCTGTCACTTTCATATTATTCCACCAATTCATATTATTCAAAGAAATCATGATGGGGAGGAAATAATATCCGCAGCAATACCAATACTTAATAAGGGTGTTTCATTCAATTGAACAACGAGTCAAGTTTGACTGGTGGGGAAGGACATTCAGAGAAGTGGAAATGTCAAAGATAGACAATGCAAAAGATATATATTTATATAATAAACTTTAATGTGCAATCATTATTAAATATTTAACCGCTGGACAAAAATATTCATTAAAAAACTTTTTAAAATATTCCCTTTGACCATTAAAAAAAACAGATTGATTTGACTAGAAAACAAGAAATACAGACAACATGAATTCCACATAAAAATCCAGCTGTGCAAAATTATACAACAATTGATAGACAGAGAACGAATTTTGCTCTTTGCCTACAGGTCTCTTCCTCGCGCATATAAAAGAGGTTAAGCTAAAATGCTGGCTTTTAATTTAACGTCATGCCTGTTGTAGAGTAGGCTTAATAGCACCGAACCCAATAGGGTACGCTGCTAAGTTGTGAGTCCAGTGGATACAGTGAGGGGGCAAGATGCTTATGATCTGGGTGAAGCCCTGGTGGAGTTTTTGTTCCGGGTGGACATTCTACATCCTGAAGCATCACAGGTGTTGACCTTACGCTGGAGAACAGTCCTAGACTTTGCCCTGGCTTTGGCTGACTTCCGCTTGGTCCTGTAAGGAGGTGAGGATGGTTTCTTTGCAGGAGTCAGAGCTTTTTTTGCAACGCTCTGCCCCGCTTTGCGGCGTCTGCTTGCTGGTTGGTCCATAGTTGCCTGTGCATGGTCCACTTTTGGCTTAGTCCCTGGAACCTTAAGAGAACTGTCTGTATGGGAAGGAGGTTTTGCTCTCGAGGAGCTGCCTGTGTGGGATGCAGAGGACCTTATCTGTCCAAGGAGGAAACAGCTGCTGCCAGAGATGGAGGATCGGCTGAACAGGCCCTTCCTGCTGGAAACAGAAGAGCCGGGCTCAGAGGGGCCCCCACTGTCCAGCCAAGAGCCAGAGGTAGAAGCGCAAAGGTCTGCCATACTACTCTCACCCCGACCCTTTCTAGAGCCTCGAGGTGATCGTCCCTGCGCTGAACCATGGAGTTCCTTGTTGATGTCTGGACTGAGGCTACGGAATAACTGTCTAACATGGGAGAAAGACTTTGTAGTAGGGGTTGAGGGCATCCCTCTAGGTGGAGTCTTAAGTATTCTGTTGGTCAGGGGGTCATAATACTTGAGAGGAGTCTTTTTGTATTTGTATTTAAGTGTACATTCCTCATCACTTGATTTCCGCTTTCTACCCACTCTTTTAGCTGGAGTGGGCTTAAAGGAACCCTGTCCACCATCTGGGGAGGAAAGAACGTAAACCACAGTTTTAGGCTGTAGAGGACTCATAATCTTACAATAAGATGCAGGGAGCTTGAGTGCACACATTCTTGTTTTCATGTCTGGTGTCCTCTCAGGACTCGGGTCCTTCTGTGTCTCACAGATACTGAGCAAGGTGGCAGCTTCTGGTAATGTTTTTCTTCGCACTACAGGGCAGTTCAAGGGTGCAGTTTGTGTTCCATGGCTCACCTTCACCACTTGACAGCGTGATGCCATTCGGTATATTCGATGCCTAGTCTTCCTAAACACAGGTAGGTGTTTTGAGTCCTCCTCATGATGCTCAATAAGAGGCAAAACATCTTTACGCTCAAAATCAGCCAAGTTTTCCTCTTGATTCCTCCTCCTTTTATCTTTCCTGTGGTGCTTCCCAAAATTAGCCAACGACTCACTGTCAAAATAGCAACGAAAGCGGCCCTGTCGGAACTCTCTCACCAGGCATTCTATCTTTAAGTCATCCTCATACCTTACTTGTGCCCACGTCTTTCCCACAAAAGATGGTGGTATGTGAGGAAGATCTGGAATGATCTCTTCAGCCTCGTTCTCTTTAGCGTCCCCAGGCTCCATCTTCTCACTTTCTAACACAGTATTCAGAGCTGTGTCCAGCTGGGCTTTGTACCCTTGGTCCTCAAGGTTTATATGTACCTGCGTAAGGCATGCGAGCCGTTTATCCTCGGTTGTGGTTTTTTGCAAAGCTGCCTGAAAGGTGTTGTCCCATTCATCACTGTCTTTGGACTCAGTGGACTGCAAGCTCAGGTGGAAAACACTTTCATCCTCCTGGTTGGGTTTAGGACTGCGACCATAGCAGTGCCGCTCGATAACCTCTTCGATTACCTCACGTATTTGGTCTGACTTTTCGCTGAATGCCCGTTCCCTGTGTGGCCCCTTCCAGAGTGGTAGCACTGCAGTCCTAGCTAGCTGCAAGTGCCCATGCTGGGCTTTTGAGGTAATGCACTTTGTGACTGGTGATGTAGGGGTGCCTGGGCTTGAATCATTGTCTTCTCGATGTCTATTTGTTTTTCTGTGTGCTTTCCTGTGCTGGCACTTCTGGGATCCAGGAGTCTGTGAGCTACAAGTCTGTTGGATTTGTGAAGTTACTGTTTGTGGCAACAGTTTTGATGTGTGTTGTTTGTCTATACCAGATTCGCTACTAGTCCTATGTAAGAACCCCTGTGTGGGGGAATACCTTTCAGGGAATGGGGGTTCAACTTTCATTTTTACTGTTTTAAGGCTGGTTTGTGCACTTGTTTCTATTGCAATACCCAATGGCATAGCTGCAGAAGTGCTTGCTCGTTCTTGACTCATACTACATGTGGTGGTGGGTTCAACTTTCACCATCTGACAGGATTCTTCATCAGAGCTGAGCATTTCCTCTCTGGTCCCAACAGAGAGCCCATTGTCCTCTGATCTACAGTACAATTCTGATAATACTTCTCTTGGAACCGGTAATGTACTCAGGCAAGGTAAGTCAGCATGGGAAGGACTAAACAGACAGAAAAATGAAAAATGAACAGTGTAAAATTAGGGTTCTTGAAGATTGCAATATTTATTAAGACAAATAGTATAAGATTAGTATAAGATGTTAATTACAAAGACATTAAGATTATGAATGAATACTAGGAAACCAAAAAGTATGCCACATACAATATATCTCACCAGGCAAAACTAACTTAATGTAGAAAACTAAGAAATGATAACTTAAATAGCATACATCAAAAGTACTGTCTAGTTCTTTCAACAAAGTAAGCTTGAGAACGCATTTTAGATTTTTAAAATGAGCAATTCCATGCAAATATTAATCCTGAAAGCTGTGAGGACACTTTTAAACTGACACCAAGTCTACATTCAGCTTTATTCATTCTTAAGTTTATTTTTAAATTTTTACTGTAGCTGTTTGAGACTGCAAATAACCACATAACCATATATGGTCTTTATAATCAACAGAATTTGATGAAAATGTATAGTGTCCATAAAGAATTAGCCTTGACTGCAGAAAAATTATAACAAATAAACAAATAAATGTCTTGTGAATATTGTTTGATGGTTTCAAGGAAACATCACATGTAGGGTGGCACAGATTCCATTTAGCTATTTACAATACTAGGAAATAGTATTTTTCTTTTCCATTACTGAAACCTTGCATATCAGTAGATGAGGATACCCATTTAATAATGTTTTCTTTGAAAACTACTAAGCTTTAAAATGTTTTTATTTTTTTACTGAAAACTAAAAACTTCACAGTTAAACAGCATTTTTATCGGACTGGAAAACATCAAATCCGACCCGAGTTCATACAGCTCACCCATAATGCTGAAATTAAACAGCGTTGAATTTTGAATGAGTTATTTAGGCACACCGTGTGTCGTTGTAGCCATGAGGATGGTGATGAAGCACGTCCTGGAGGAATCTCTCCAGCAGGCTTCCAGAGGACACATTTGTCCTCGCTGCTCGTACCACCACTTCTCTGTGCCGGGTGCTCTGGATGTGCTACAGAGTTCCACAAAAGAAAATGGTAGGTTAGTTTCAATGTACATTTAACAAACTACTAAGAACATAGCTATGAAACAACATAGTAACACAGTATTAACGCTGCTTTAAGTTATAACTTAAAATATACACCCACACAGTAGAAAGTAGAAAGCCTTGCAGTAATAACCCTAGTCTCTAGCAAGTCTAGTGGTAATAATAAAAACATTTTTCCTAAGTTTTAGCCTAGCTTTAATGATAGATTTACTACTGCGTTGTCTACAATATGGTGGTGAGTTTAAGTTAAGCAAATGTGGGTGGTCTATACAGTACATAGACATAATTCTCCTTTGCTGCTTTTTAGCTAGTTGTAAAGTAGTATTCTTTCTGTATCTATTTCCCTCATCCTAAACATGTGTGTTGAATGATTAAATACACCACGCAGTCACTTTCATGTAGTGACAGGATGGTGGGGCCTCAACGAAGTCTCATTTATTCAAAAATATACATCACAAATTATGTTTAAACCATTACAATTTGTGTAATGTTCCAAGTTCAGCATATTCAGATGCATACTGAGTTTGCAGATGCTTGTTAATTTACATCAATATGGTTTCTTATTAAAATACCATTAAGAACCCCACACATTAGAACAAGCACCAATCAACATAAAGTTGAAATATAAGAGATTAATATTTTCTGTGTGCCACTTTATTGTGAAGAACAATAGATTATATATACATACATACATATATACACACACACACACACACACACACACACACACACCAAGATTGCAAAATTCGTTGTGCTCTCGGGGTGGGAGGGATGGCATTCTTTCTCTCCCCTGTCAATTAGAGTGACACTAGCCAGTTGTGAGTGTCTGCATGGTCTTGTATGCAGAAGAGGACAGACACTGCTTTAGTCAGGGTGTGTTACGCTGCCATGTGATGCAGCAGGAGCAGCAGTTTGAAAAGATGTGGCTGGCTGGTTTTACGTGTCTCGGAGGAAGCACGAGTTAGCCTTCACCCTCCCTGCTTGGTGGTTAAAAGCAACACTACACAGTAGAGAAGAACGAGGTAATATACCTGCTCTATGCTGTTATACACGACCTGACAGTAGCTGCAGAAGCCCTGTCGCTGTGAAGGGTTTGAGGGACCAGCGACAGGCTGTTCCAAGCTGCTGGGCCTATGTTGTCAAGAGAATAGAAAATTAACAAATTCTTAACCTTAAACATGACCAGTGCACACTAAGCTAAAAATATGAATGGTTCCTGATTTAAAAAACAAACAAAAAAACTTCTGATAAGTACAACCGGTATCCCATCTAGAGTGTATTCATTGTCAGTAACCACTTTAAACCTGGTGAGTGTTGCATGCGTTTCTACTGTGACCGTATCCAGGATAGTATCCCTTCCTGTTAAAGCATGTAGTTCTTGGCCATGTTGAATGGCAAAACTGCTCGCGAAATTACGTCTAGGGTCAACGCCAACCAGAAACAAAATAGATCTTTGTTTTGTTTATTGTGTGATCACACAAACTCACCTGCTGGCCATGTTGGTTTGCTCCCTATCTGCATCTACAAATTAAAATTATAATGTTAAAAATTAATAATAATACTTAAGTTGCATCCAAGCATTTTCCTTATTGTTTGGAGATCTGGGAAAACCCATCAGATGTCACTGCAGCATAAAACAAACAAACAAAAAAAACCCACAACAACCACTTTTCACTTTTGGAGGTAAACATATTTAAAAAAACAAAAAAAACAAAAACAAATATAACTTTACTTCTGGATGAGACAGAAAATATAAATATTTCTGTTCGGGAAAGCTTGTAGTTTTTACAACTATATATAGTAGAAAATGTCAACGAATTCGTCATGTGAAGGGTTTTCCCAGGCCACCAAATAAATTAAATAAATGTTGACATAAAAAAGACAAAGTGAAAGAAATCATTATTGTTCATACTTCCAGCAGTGGGTGTGGGTCCCTCCTCCAGAGGCATATTACTGTCTGAAAACACCAATAGTTAAGTTTTCTCTGTGACAGAATGTGAAAAAGGTCTAAAAGAAAGCACAAGCTGGGTGTGTGTGTGTGTGATAATCCAGTATACTCACCTCAGGAGGAGAGGTGGGGAACTTCACAGGGATTTCAAATCACATAACTGCAGAAACAACACGTCAAGATACCAGATAACACTGAGATCATTTAAAGCTCGCATCTGAAAGGAAGCAACACAGACAAAAAGCGACCATAAGGAAATATTGGAGAATTTTGGGGCTTTCACATTTCTCAGGACACTTTCTCAAATGAAGCCAATGGTGGCTCAGGGTTACTGAAGGTCAGGAGTTCAAGCGTCAGCACTGCCAAGGTACCACTGTTGGACCCTTGAGCAAGGCCCCTAACCCTCAATTGCTCAATTGTATAAATGAGATAACTGTAAGTCGCTCTGGATAAGGGCGTCTGCCAAATGACATAAATGTAAATGTAAATGAAGCAACGGAACAGTCTTTATTGAATGAACACATTACATTTCCATATTGCACATTTCGCTCAACTTTCGCCTCATGAAAATTAAAATTATTTTTTTTTTTCTGAAACGTGCTGATACTTCCCAAAAAGTATTCCCATTGTTTTGGAAAATTTGGCGCTTTATTAACAATTTAACATGCTGTAGAAATTTAATTGGTCAACTTGTTTTGCCACACAAACACTAAGAGGGGAAAAAAGGCAAGTTAGCTCGGTTAGCCAGCTAACCTTGGCCTGCGCGCGCTTCCACCCAAATACATCGTACTGGATATATAGTGCACCATATAGGGTGCACAAACCCGCTACACACCCCTGTTTACACTCCCACTGTAGTGCGCTTATATAGGTAGAGAGAAGCAATTTGGGACGCAGACATTGTTCAGCTCGAATCAACTGAAAGACCAGTCTGGTTAGCTAGACATATCCTAAACACATTCATCTTCCCGGTTACAGCAACAAATATTTTACTTTTTCTTAATACATATATAATCAGTTAAAAACGGTACTAAGAACACAAACAGATGTTTCAGCCATATTAGCTACTAGCAAGCTACTGGCAGGTAACATGACGACAAGTCTAGCGATTTATTCATTTTTGGGAATTCGACATGCGGCCAGACCAAGCAATGACATGAGTTATTTAAACCGCACATGAAAAAAAATAGTTGCAAAAATATTAACGCGAGTTCTGTACTTGCTTTCACCTGATTGAAAATGCTACTTTCAGATCCCATCGGCATCCGTATTTGGCGCAGCTCTTTCCGGGGCGTGACGTCAATAGAAAGCGCGGGAACCCGCCTTGGTCCGCACAGGATTTAACAACGGAAAAAACTTTTACTCGATTCAAATGGGCCATGAAAATGAGATTTCCGGGCCTGTTACCATATCCTTAAAACCTTCCATTTTCATTCCATGTCGGAGGAGGCCTGAGTAATCAGTCAGTTCCTATTTACCCCTTTAAATAACGGGGGTACCACCATTTCACCACAAACATCAGTCAAGAAAATCCCTCCCTTCAATGTATGTGCTATATTTGACCACTAAATTTATATAT
>JANDJT010000021.1:4971125-4995045 GCA_024331685.1 Stegophilus panzeri | reverse complement strand
AGGGGGTTGAATAATTTTGAAACTGGAGACATCATTATAAGTTGCATTTTCAGTTGAATTTGGGGAAACCACTTGAAACATTTGTTCTGTTGAACTATCTAAATTAATTTTGTTTGATTTGTTCGTTGCAAACAGCTGAAAGTCTGTACATTTTGACAATAATCCTGATTTGCAATGGGGGTTGAATAATTTTGATTGCAACTTTAAGCTGCATTCATGCCATGTCGCAATTGCCGTAATTACGAGAGTCCGACTTGTAAAAAGCATTCTCGTCCTCGTAGAGCTCAATTACAACTTGTAAACTAGGAATTTTCTGAGAGCTCCGACTTGTACCACATGACCACCGCAATATCATGTGGAAACACTCAAAATGGCGGCGGCTTCAGTGGTAAAATGTAGTTATCTTGTGATATTTTGTATAATTGACTATCATTAATGTTTCAATAGTGCAAGACTAATGTGAAAATAAACGAAAGACATACAATACAGTTTAATGTAGCTAGCACAGAATTGGATAACCATCTAATGTATAATTCGGAGTCCGAGGATGTGAACAGCTCCGAGCAGAACGTCCAGGTTGTCGTCTAGTAATTACGGTAATTTTGACATGGCGTGAATACAGCCATACTAACACCCCATGTAGCGGAAGAGAACCTTGTCGCCTAGTTACGTACACTGTCACATTCATTATATAATTTATACCATTTAATTTATCATTCCCTTGATTTATTTTTCCACATTTCATTTTACATGTCACCTCTCTAAAATGCGTCCCCGATGTTACACTCCGCCATGTATGCAGGTTGAATTAGGTGAAGCAAACCATCACAAAACTCCTCCTCCACGCAAGGAATTTTGGGCAATATTGGCTGAAAGTGTCCATGGAGTGACGCTTCAAAAATCTATTGGAAATAGTCGACCATCGGTGTACCTTTGGGACACTCATTTCAACATACTTCTTAGGACTTGGGAACATACGACTTGGGACTCACTAATTCTTATCTCGGGTGCTATTTAGGATGGATAGTAGGCGAATTGGGACGCAGCGCACATTCATTAACACACGTTTACAGCATTCATTCATTCACTCTTAGTAACTGCTTGGTCAGGGTCTCAGATTACATTAGACTGCAAGTTTACATTTTGGGAAATAGAACCAACAGTATTTACTTGAGCACATCGCAGGCAGGTACAAACACATATAACTATGTATACAAGATTTACATCTGTAGTTGAGACCAGTTATGACTTCGAGTGATGTAGCTGAGGTTGAGGAACTGTCAGAGCCAGAATTCACACATCATACTGACAGTGCTGGCATTTCTGCATCTGGGTTTTTTTTATAGTGTTTTCCATGTTTTCTGCGGGAATTGTAGTAGGGTTCATATTGAAAGAAAAAAAAAAAAAGTTTAGGGTTTAAACCAGAATACAGATAATAGTGTTGTTACATTTTAGGGCTGCAACTAACGATTATTTTGATAATCAATTAATCTGTCGATTATTTCTTCAATTGATCGATTAGTTGGATTAAAAGGCCAAGTTTTATTTTCTGTATTTAAAAAAAAAAAACGTTATGTCACATTCTGCCCCATGTTGTCCTTCAAACATTGTGTAAATTGAAGGCTATGAAAAAGGGATTAAATGTATCTATGTGGGTTATGCTATGCATTGTGCAAAGGATTAAATTTGGAGGATTATATTTTGAAAACAAAAAAACCCACCGATTGACCACAAGCTTTAAACAGAAGTTAAATCACTTTTTTAAAAATGCTAAAACCAAAAAAACAAAAGCAGAAACTAGGTGTTAAGTGGTAAGACGTTAAATGTTCTGCGGTAACACACACATTCACTCATTTCTACACAGTAACATGTTACTTTATTCTGTAAATTTCTATACAATTACATGTTCTAACCCCATTACAGTTACTGCTCTCATAAAAACACTATTACATTTGTTTCTAAATATAACATCAAACAACATATATTGATCAAAATGAATATTTTATTCAGCGTTTTTGCGCTTCCTTTCTATTGTGCTGTTTGTTTGATGCGCATGCGTGGACTCGTGCTCATTCAGTGAAGTTTAACGGAGACTCGCTCGCTGTCAGGACGAGGCTTTATGTAAAATGGAAATACTGACATGAATTTCTAACATTTACAGATAAGGATGTGAAGGTAAAAATGTCATTTCTGCACTGAAGAAAACATGTCTGGAACACATTAAACAGCACACGCATCTGTCGCAGCATCTGACTTGACAGGCCACATTAATACACTTACGAGTTTGTTTGAAGCACTTAATACAAAACACTCTCATGTTATGGATAACCTGGATCGTGCACTTTTCCCTCAGAAGCAGCTCTCTCTGTGACCTCCGCTGTTTTACAGATGTGTTTTATTCATAGAAATGCGTTTTTCACCATTGTGAAGTGACGTAACTGACGGTGGTTATCCAAAGTGATGTCACAGACCCAACTAATCCATAATGAAATTCGTTGTCAATTATTTAACTTATCAATTATTATCGATTAGTTGTTGCAGCCCTAGTTACATTCCAAATGTGTACTTCTATACATGCTGATGATTTTTTCTCCTTTTTTTTTTTTTTCTATCTTGACAGCGTCATGTTGCGTTTTCCAGCAGTTGGTCGGGCCCTGGCTGGGGCAGCCCACTGTAAAGGGAACCTCACCACCTCTAGCAAAGGTAAAACTTCACACATCTCTGAGAACATGCACAAAGTCTGTGGGTGGGGTTTTTATTTTATTTATTTATTTATTTTTTAGATGAGATAAAAGGCTGAAAAATAAAATGAACATTTTACTTCAGACCGATCAGGGCTGAATCTGTTTCTATGTGTGGACTTAAAGCTTTGCATCACATTAGTTTCTATCCTATGCAATTTCTTTGCTTCTTTTGCCAATCCATTCCATATTCTCTTTAAAGCTGACACAGAACAGAAGCACTTTATTGTTGTGCGATGAATTATGTTCATTTTGTTGATCACAGTAAGGACATCAGTCCGGGCCTCGAGTAACCTGGTCGAGGTGTTTGTAGATGGCAAGCCTGTGATGGTGGAACCCGGGACGACCGTACTTCAGGTGAGAAGCATCACTGAGCTGTAGCGTTCACTGATGGGTGTTAGTTGGCCATTTCACGCTTAAACATTTAATAGGTGACCTGAAACGTCTTAAACCGCTCATTGTTTTCACTCAGGCCTGTGAGAAAGTTGGAGTGCAGATTCCTCGTTTCTGTTACCACGAGCGTCTGTCTGTGGCAGGAAACTGCCGTATGTGTTTGGTGGAGATCGAACGAGCACCAAAGGTATCATTTTCTCATAACTCTAACAGATTGTGTTTGTGTGTGTAATTTTTATTTTTATATATATATATATATATATATATATATATATAATATAGTATAGGTAACTGAGGCTGTGTCTACATTAATCCGGATAGATCTGAAAACTGCATTTTTGTTATAAAACACTCTCCGTCTACACCGGCGTTTGTAAGCATTTTCCAAAAATTGATCATCCAAACGGAAACGTCTGAAAACGCTTGCATCTCTACACTGGGCATGCTTAAAAACGTCTGAATGCCTGCGTCATTTCTGTCAGGTGTTTGTTTAAAAATAGAATCTGAAAGTTGTACAAAGTGGCGTTAATCTTTAACGAAGCTATCAAACTGGACAGCAGGCACATCAACTGCAGTATAGCATCGTCCACCGTCTTGTTTGTTTTGAGTCGAATAGGTCACATGACTGAAAATACGTCATCGTTTTTTTTTTTAATATCTCAGTTTTCTCAGGTCCATGCTACAACGTGAGAACGGCATTTTCAAATTTATCCGCTCGGGAGAGTGTTTGCGAAAAGCTCAGTTTTTGCTGGACACAAACACCATCTTGGTGTGGATGGAAGGCTAAAGTGTAGAAAAATAGTTGTGCTTTCAAATTTATCCGGATTAATGTGGAAGTAGCCTGAATACAGGCTCAGGTTGTACTCGGGTTTAAACGGGAATAGGTCAGATTTAACTGATGTTAGATTTAGTTAAAGCTTTATTTATGAATATAGGTGAGCCCAACGTTCCATCCTGAACAAAAATAATAAATATTTCATATGAACAAGACTCCAAAAGAATTGAATTATACACCTAAAAACAGACCACCAAATGAATAGAATTATCTCATGTTTTAGGGACAATGTGAAAGCATGCCTGTACAATAACCTCAAAAACATGAGCTTCTTATATGCAGATCTGCTTATTACACAGCTGCACGACGAAGAAGCTGATAAAGATCCACATATGAGCATTTTGATTCATATCTTCTATCTAATGTCATTGTCATTACCTACATTTAGTAGGTTATTTAGTAGTGATTTTATTAACATTTATTTGATATACTCTACTTATTATACTTAATGATAATATTGATTCGTATTATTTAACTATAAACATTTTTCAGGTTGTTAAAACAGTGCAATCAAGTTTACACACACTCTGACCAGATGTGAGTTTGAACAAACAGATGATGATGAAACGGGTGGAATTTGCGCTTGGTCGTGCTTTGATGAATAAAGGCCAATGTGTTATTAGATTATCACTATTACAAGAGTATTATAGTATTATCAGAGCAGCTCTTGTTCTAAGCTCCAGGTAAAGTATGATTGTTGTAAAGATTATTTTCTTTAAAATATCACTGTTCTTTACTTCTAGCCGGTTGCTGCATGTGCGATGCCCGTCATGAAAGGCTGGAACATACTGACGAACTCTGAAAAGACGCGAAAGGCCAGGTATTCTTTCACCTGTAGCTTTACAGCCATGTTTGTTAGTTCTTGCTGAATTATTCGACTAATTTAATTATTTTGTTTTGTTAGAGAGGGAGTCATGGAGTTCCTTCTTGCCAATCACCCTCTTGACTGTCCTATCTGTGATCAAGGAGGAGAGTGTGACTTGCAGGTAAGAAGACTTTAATGGTCACCCCTCTCTCTTTTATTTTTATTTATTTATTTTTTGTCATAGTAGTGAATCTTTCCCCTAATGGTTGAAAACTGGCCTTCCATTGTAGGATCAGTCAATGATGTTTGGCTCGGACCGAAGTCGATTCACAGAGGGGAAGAGAGCAGTGGAAGACAAAAACATTGGCCCTCTTATCAAAACAATCATGACGCGCTGTATTCAGTGCACTCGCTGTGTCCGGTAAGCGAACAGAGTTCCAGGGTCATACACCTTTTACTTATTTTATTCTGTTTTCTACAAGTGAAACTTTAAGGCATATAGATGTACTGAATTCATGTTCTTGAGATTGATTTGATTAAACACAGAGTCTCATTTATCAACCATTTAGTAAAATTGGGTGTAAATGTTTTCATAAGCCCAATCTGGCAGGAGTTTTTACCAAAACATTTTTACAAACGTTTCAGTATTGCTGATTTGATTTTTTAAATTTATTTTCCTTCATACTCTTGTATTTTGATAAATTGGCATTACCTAGTGTGTTGATGGCACAGCTGATTTTCATTTAGTGACACCCACAAAACTGGACAAAAGGCAAAGCTGGTCACAGTGGGTAGCTTCCAAAGTAAACATCTTTTTTTTAAAAAACTTTTTAGTCTAGAGATTTTTTTATTTTATTTTTAACTTCCCAACCCATCAGGTCACATGTTAAGGGTACGTGAGAAAAATAAACAAGGAGGACAGAGTTTTGATGGAAAAAATTGATCAAATGTGAGGAGACATTCACCAGTAACTCTAAGTGTGACCGCATTCAGTGAAGTCGCATCAGCAGCTCCTTCTCTCGAGTTTCTGAGTTTGATTTTTTTTTTTTTTTTTTTTTTAATTTACTTATAATGATTAATCTATATAGTAAGCTTGGATAGGTAGTTAACTGATATAAGCTAGGACTGGTAAGAATGTTATGATTATAGTGTGCAAGTAGTCTTGGCTGCTTTTTACTCATATAGATTAGGTTTACAAAGAAAATGGATTTCCATTGCCGGACACCCGAGTAATCACGGAAATATTGTTTGTTGCAGCTTCGCCAGTGAAATCGCCGGTGTGGAGGATTTGGGAACCACAGGACGTGGAAACAGCATGCAGATTGGCACTTATGTAGAGAAAATGTTCATGTCAGAGCTGTCCGGGAACGTGATCGACGTGTGTCCTGTTGGAGCCCTGACATCAAAACCCTACGCTTTCACATCCCGACCCTGGGAGACAAGGTATAAAACCATCACTGTGACCAGTAGTTTAGAAAGACCAGATTAGAAACGGAAGGCAGATAAGAATGTTTAGTAAGCCTCCTATAAAGAGCAGCACCTGGTGATTTATTGTGTGTATTATTTCTGTTAACAGAAAGACAGAATCTATTGATGTGCTGGATGCGGTGTGTTCTAATATCGTGGTGAGCACAAGAGGTGGAGAGGTAATGAGGGTCCTGCCTCGCCTTAATGAAGACATCAACGAGGAGTGGATCTCGGACAAAACCAGGTCAACTTTCCAACAGACTCAAAAATACGAAATTCCTCCATTCTTCTATTTAATTCTGTAAACTTTTATGAGGAGCATACTCCTAAATGTAACACTTGCTTGTAATTCAGTTCCCACTTTTTTCCTCTTTTTTTTATGTTTATTTTTAAAACACTGTTCCTTCTTTCAGGTTTGCCTATGATGGACTGAAGAGGCAGCGCCTGACCCAACCCATGATCAAGGATGCCAGCGGTCAGTTGGTGCCCACTTCCTGGGAGGACGTTCTCACACGTGTAGCTGGCGTGGTAATTATCATGTATATAATTTTAATAGTTTTAATGTTGTGCTAAATATTTGCATGCAGTGTAGGTGATTGTTTATTTAAACTATGCAATTGTATATACTCTTGTTTTATTTAGTATTTTTCCATTACATTTTGAATGCGTGTGAATGGATTTGCAGCTCCAGGGAGTCCAGGGCTCTGAGATTGCAGCTATTGCTGGTGGGTTGGTAGATGCAGAGTCTCTGGTAGCCTTGAAAGACCTGCTGAACAAACTGGACAGTGAAATCCTCTGCACTGAGGAGATCTTCCCTATGGCTGGTGCTGGGTGAGTTAATCTCAAGGGATAAACTCCTGTTATCCAACTCTGGTAGGATGCATGTTATTATTTATGAGCCCTTTAGGTAATATGTGAATTAATTACACTCTGAACTCTGTCCCTCACCCAGAACCGACCTGCGCTCTAATTACCTGCTGAACACCCGTATAGCTGGCATCGAAGAGTGCGATCTGCTGCTTCTGATTGGAACAAACCCACGCTATGAGGCTAGCCTGTTCAACGCACGAATCCGCAAGAGGTGCTTGTCTGTCAGCATAGCACTATTTGCTATAATTCATTTTAATATATTTGAGTCTTTTCATTTTTAGTTCAGCGCAGGCACTATAAAGCCATTTTTACCTCATAACCTTTTTTTATTTTTAATTTTATTTTTATAACTCCTCTTGGTGTGCCAAGAATTCTGGAGCTGGTCTAATGTGTAACATTTTAAAGTAATGTTTTTATCTCTTCCTAGTTGGCTCCATAATGAGTTGCAAGTCTCTTTGGTGGGTCATCAAGTGGATCTTAGCTACTCTTACAATCACCTGGGTGATTCCACTCAGGTGCTGCAGGAGATCGCTGCAGGAACGCACCCATACTGCCAGGTAACTCCACCTTTCTTCTTACTGCCATTGCAAATAGTATATCTGTTTTAGTGAACATCTAGTTGATTAGAGTTTCTATCACTTTTTTATTTGTGTATTCTAGCTTAACATGTTACCTGAATTCTACCATCAATGCTGGTGCTATACCCCTTTTTCACTGCTAAGGTGCTGACTCTGGTTCAAGCAATTGGTTAATATAAGAAACGGACAAATCTGGGTGTTTGATAGTCCACATTGTGGAAATAACAACCATGAATGCATTCACAAGTACTACCTGTAGCTTTCTAAAAGCACATCCTTCATACTACACGAGTCTATACATGCACAAGCATATATATGTTAATCAACAACTATGCACAAGATGGCAGATGCAAGATTTACTTGCTTTCAACTATTTAATGCACGTGCCTCTGCTTTGCAAAAAAGTTTAGCATTAGTAGAACAAGTCCTACTTAGTTTGGTGCAAATGCATGGGAACGGTGGTTTCTTTCTCGGACCATGTTTGCTATTTTCTATCGATAACCGTGGCACTATTCATTCATTCATTTATTCAGCTTCACTGGACAGTAGAGGTTTAACAATTGGATGATTTGGATCGATGCATCAATTTAAAAGGCAAAGATTGAAATTAAGTGAAAGCAAACATTCACTGATTCTCAAGAGCCAGGGGGGTGGAAAAGTTTGAACATGATGATTGGTGTAAATTATTACTTTGTCTTCTGGGAAACATGTAAATATCTTATGTAGCTTCTGAAGGGCAGTACTAAATGGGGGGAAAACAAGATATTTCAACAAAATAATAATTTACACTGATCACCCTGTTCAAAAGTTTACATACCCCTATGTCTTATTGTATCGTGTTGCTGCCTTGAGCATCAGTGAATGTTGGCACCTTATGTTATAGTCGTGTACGAGTCCCTCAGTTGTCCTCAGTGTGAAAAGATGGATCTCAACATCATATAGTCACTGTTGGAAAGGTCTCAAATATGCAGAATATACTGGAAGAGTAAAGAATGTGCAGGACCTGGAGGATTTTTCTGAAGAACAGTGGGCAGTTTAACTGCTCAGGACAAACAAGGGACTCATGAACAACTACCACAAAACATAAAAACAGTCGTGGATCATCCAAGTAACAACACAGTATTAATAATCGAGCGTATGTAAACTTTTGAACTGGTTCATTTGTGTAAATTCAGTTATTATTGTGTCTTGTGGACTATATGTAAACATTTATGTGAAATAGCTTATTCAGGGCAGCACTAAATAAACAACAAAATGTAATTTTTTTATGTTCCCTTATTATTATTATTATTATTATTGTTGTTGTTGTTATTATTATTATTATTATTATTATTATTATTATTATTATTATTTTTAATTATTAACATTTTGCAGATTCTGCAAAACATGTAAACTTATTACCTCAATTGTATCAGGATTAGGCAACACCTTGATGTTGAAAAAGGACTAACTATAAGATTCATCCATGATGGCACTTAATCCTGATAACACTGTCTCCTGGTGTTAGGTGCTAACCCAGGCCAAGCGGCCAGTAGTGGTGGTCGGAAGCTCTTGTCTCCAGAGGGCAGATGGTGCTGCCATCTTGAGTGCTGTATCTACAATTGCTCAGAATGCCCGTGTCAGCAGTGGGGTTGATGAGGGATGGAAGATCCTTAATGTGCTGCACAGGTTAGTCCAGTTTCATGTCTGTCTAGCTTTTTGTAAAGTAACTGCCTTGTGTGCAACAACCTCTGTGCCAAGTGCATGTTCAGATGTTGGTGATCGATTAGATAGATTGTGCCTAGTCAATGTATTAGCAAGATGACTGCTCATTAATATCATAAATCGTCAATTATAATCGTAGACCAGTTTAGTTTTCCTAAAAACGTTTTACTGGATTTTTTTTTTATTGTTAAGCCAACTGGTCAATCAAAGGTAATCTGAATAGAAAGTTAACCAAGTGTCTAGAAATGAACTGTTTTTCAAACTTGGACATTAATATCTGTAGGCTGATTTAATGCAGAGGTGTGTGTCTCTGTAGAGTGGCCAGTCAGGTGGCAGCACTAGATCTGGGCTATAAGCCTGGTGTAGAGGCAATCAGGAAGAACCCCCCCAAAGTGCTGTTCCTGCTGGGAGCTGATGCCGGCTGCATTACTAAAGCAGATCTGCCCAAAGGCACCTTCATTATCTATCAAGGTGAATCTTTCTAGTCTTTCACATATTACCTCACCAGGGCAGATATATCCAAAAAGACTCACCATTACAGTGAGGGGAAGCAAGTATTTGGACCCCTTTTTTTTTTTTTTTTTTTTGCTTTTGTTACTTCATATACATCCAGTCCATATATTCACACCGGTCTTTTGACTTTGTACTTATAAGTATGAACTAAAATTTATATATTCATAAGCATAAACACAGTTATGTTTAAAAAAAAAAAAAAAAATTGATAGGGGGAAAAAGTATTGACATTTATATTTTATGTTTTATGTATGTAAAGGTTACATAAAATAAATCAAGTTCCTGATGTAAATGCTGCAAAAAAAATTATCAGGCAAATTGCACTTACTGTCATTATTAAGACCTAAACATCCCTGCCAATACAATTCAATAGAGTTTACTAATATGCAGGTGGAAAGTTCATTGAACCACACTAATGTTGGACATTTGTGGAGTCTGAATTTTTTTTTTCTCCATTAATTTCAGTTGCAGTCTTTTTAAATAAATACAATGTTTATGCTTATGAATACTTTATTCTTTTTTAGTACAAAGTCAAAAAACACTGTAAATTTGAAGAGGATATACTATAGAGGATAATTAACTGACTAAATTATACAGTTCCTTTGTACTTTGAATGTTCATTGCATTCCCAGGGCAATGAGCGTCACACAGCCAACACCTCTCTCTCCTGATGCAGGTCACCATGGTGATGTTGGAGCCACCATGGCAGACGTCATCCTGCCTGGTGCAGCATACACCGAGAAGAATGGCACATACGTAAACACAGAGGGGCGTGCCCAGCAAACCAGGGTGGCAGTTACCCCACCTGGTATAGCTCGCGATGACTGGAAGATCCTTCGAGCGATCTCCGAGGTGTGTGTGGACATGATTTAATATACAGTGTATACTTATTAGTCTCTTTGCAGAGTCTGAACCAGAGTGTGTGTGGACATGATTTAATATACAGTGTATACTTATTAGTCTGTTTGCAGAGTCTGAACCAGAGAGAAGTAGATACTTTTGGTTTGGTTTAGTTTCACACTGCACATAATTAAACAAACCATAAAGCAAAAAAAAAAAAAAAAAGTTGTCTGAGGGAAACAAAGATTTGCCAAGTGCATGCAGAAATCACAAAGACTACCCAAGGATGGAGAACATGGAACCAGTACTCAATAAATCACTAGTTTGAATAAATAACTATTTAAAAACATACTTTATGTATCGCATCTTGCATTTTTCTATTCATCACCCCAAATATCCAGAACACATGGAGCTACTGCTCTGCCCTTTGGCTTAGTCTGTGCCTTGTGGCTCAGTTTAGCAGCTCATATCTACAAGAAAATGCTGCAAACAACCCAAAATACACACTGTTTGAATCAACCCATTTACAGGAAGTGAACCAGAGTCTAATTGCTTTCTCACTGCAATTGATTCACTATACTTTGCTTAGAACTGGACTAAAGGCACCTCATTCAGAGAGACTTGGACTGGTTTTGGGCTACACTAGAGTGCAAATATTGTATTCTCACCTACACAAGCGAACTGCACCAGGTGGGAAAACACACCGGGTTTCGACTCAAACAGGCTAAAAAGGGCCCTTAGTGACTTTATGAATGGCAGACCTTCCATTCCATATAAATTTAGTTTTATATTGGATTTTTTCCCCTAATTTGTATGGTCTGTTTTGTGTGCGCTAGCTGGCCGGAGTCACTCTGCCCTACGAGACATTAGACGAGGTGAGGAACAGACTGGCAGAGGTGGCCCCCAACCTGGTGCGTTATGATGATGTAGAGGAAGCAAACTACTTCACACAGGCTAATGAGCTTGCTAAGGTTGGTGTATTTTCTTTTCTTTTTTCCCCCCCTTTGATTTCTCTCCTTCATTGGGTTTGAATGTATGAGCAATCTTTTTTTTTTTTTTTTTTGTGATAGTGTTTGTGAGAAACCTGTAAAATGGCCTCTTCCCTTCAGGGGTGGACCAGTCATAAATCCACTTGCTATCCCACTGGGCAAGTGAAAACTAATTAAGAAGTCTAAATGGTGGGGGAGTAAAAAAAAATTGTAGCGTAACAATGTAAAAGTATGGCGAACAAGTTACATAGTACAGCACAAGTATCGTGTGCTATAGTTACACCACCAAATTGTCACACCACTGTGAACCACATGTTGCTTAAATAAACATACCAAATTACGTTTATTTTGAAAATGTCAAGGGTGACTTTTTTTTTTTTTTTTTTTCTTTTTCTTTCTTTCTTTCTTTCTGCTGTTGCTGAATGAGAGAGGAAAAAATTGCTGGTGTCCACTAGCCTATGTAGCCTACTTGTCCACCAGGCAACTATCAATTTAAAAAAACAAAAAAAAAACCAAAACACGCACACACATCTAATCCTAGACCAGTGGTTTTCAAAGGGGGGGCCGCCAGGGGGCACCTCAATAATTTGGTGTGAAAAATAAATTCTCACTCTCAGACAACCACACACACACACACAATCAATTCCTAATGTAATGTAAAGATGTAATTATTAATAATAAAAAAAAAGTGGGATATATTCAGAAGTCTGAATTTTTAATGTGTTTTAAAGACATCTTGCAAAAGGGGGGCTTCGGTCAAATGTTAATGCCATTTGGGGGGCCTTGCCCTGGAAAAGTTTGGGAACCCCTGTCCTAGACTACTGATTTGTCCACCCCTTCCCTTGTATTCATCATTGACTGGTATTTAGATGATCTATCTTCTCTTTTCCCAGGCTGTGAATCAGTCCCTGCTTGCAGAGCCTCTTGTTCCTCCTCAGCTTTCAGTGAAAGATTTCTACATGACAGGTAATCAGTAACTCATTTTCTATAGTGTAGTGTAAACCTTATATATATATAATTTATTTTACAAAGACTAAGACTTTGTGATGGTATGTCTGTGTGTATAATTCAACAGTTCACTTTAATAGCTCTGTGCTTGAACTATAATCTGACAATATTAATGTGGTGTTTTTTTTGTTTTTTGTTTTAAATTTTCTTCATAGACTCCATCAGCAGGGCCTCCCAGACAATGGCAAAGTGTGTAAAGGCTGTGACAGAGGGAGCAGCAGCAGTAGAGGAGCCTGCTATCTGTTAAAACTGAACGAATTTAACGTTCAACCCTTCTATTTAAATGCTCTACATGTTGTCCACATTTCGTTCCCACGCTGAGATCGAGGGAGAACTGCTTTGTTATCAAAAGCTCGTAATGAATAAAGTTGTATGATGTACACTTTGTCCTCATGTACACTATCTGCACTGGCATAAGCACATGAATTCAAATCACATCAAAGTTACGAGAAACTGCGATGTGGTTTGTGTTGCACGTATTCAGTTTTGTCTTTCACCTTCTAATGTTGTGTATGAGCGCTCAGTTCTCTACTTATAATATTTTAGATGTGACTTGACTTTTTATTTTTATTTTTTGTTTTAGTTGCAGTCAGACTGTGTAAAGAGAAATATGCATTACTTGTAGCACTTTATTGTGTAAAGATGGCGTTATATAAAGGTTGATATAGGGGGCATCCTCTCTTACACTTTCCTTCTATGTTGAAGCATGCACTTGCTTTAATGACTTGGACTTCATTTTTATTATCCGCATGGTATACTAGTATGATGGTATAGTTGTTATGGGACAGTGTTGTCATGGTTACTTGAGATTTGTGTCGCATTGGCTTTAAAGTCAAGTTCAGGATTTGACTTAAAGGCTGAATGAGACGTGCGTGATGATGATGATGATGATGAGGCTGCCGGGGAAGACTTGAGGGAGATCCCGTTCAAGTTTTAAATCAATGACAAGGGAAGTCACCGCGAGTAAAAGTTAACGTGTGCACACACTTCTAACACCATCACCCTACAGTCTTCATTCAGGTTTCAGCTCTGAGAAACGAAGTGGCTTTAAAATAAAGCCGAACACACAAAGTTGATTTCCAAAATGGTTGCGGAGGTTGTTGTTGCACTGCCGCCTGTTGTCATGTCCCCCCGGTGCCTGTAGTAGTGCTGTAAGAAGCCTCAATCTGGCGACCAAACCAACACCCTGTGCTCCATGTATACGCGCACTTTTAATCAAAATAACCGACATCCAAACGCGAGCGACTTTCGCCCAACGGTGCTTGCGAGAACGAGATCAGGACCATCGCCGGATATCCGCGGAGAATACGCCTCGGGATTAAACCGGTCATCTGTAATAGCCGTCGATAGTGGGTGAGAAAGCGAGCCTTGTCGCGCTAACGCTAACACTAGCGGGCTAAGCTAAAACCGGAAGCGAGCAGCTGGCGCAGCACGGGAGTCGGAGTGAGTAGGAAGGCCGCGCGAGTGCGAGGCGGAGCGGGTTGCCTGCTACGCGACTCGGGAGGATTCTGTAGGCCCACGGTAACTCCTAATTTCGCTTTAACAAACATTTAAAAGGGAAACATGCTGGAAGAAAACCTCGGTTGGTTTGATGAACACGACAATACCCCCCAAAAATAAAAATAAAACGTTTGTGTGTTCTTCCGTTTTAGATTTTTAAACGGCAGAAATATATTTTTTTGCTTCACGCCACCATTTTTGCGCATTAAAAACAACTCACGCCACATACAAGAGCATATAAGCTACCACTTATTAATGTACCACGAATACAGTTTGTTAATACAATGTTTTTTTGTATTGATATCCATCCAACTCCAGCTAGCTTAGCTAATCAGCTCGTTTCCTCTCGGCTCGTCTTCCGTCCTTCATCCACAGCAAAATGATCAAACGGTGACCGCGCGCGCTACTTTAAGCGTCTCTCCTAATCCTGGCCTCTTAAGTAACTGATAACGCGACCTAAGTGTGAGATAGAGCAGGAGGCGGGAAGTTTTGGCCACCGTCCCCTTGCACGTTTAAACTCGCTTTGCATGTCAAACCTACCATGCTCTCGACTCTAACATTTTAGGATTTAGTCCTTCATCTGCTTAAAGCACCTGCTTGACCGAGCGATTAAAATGTGTACCTTTAAACGGAACCGCAATGATCACTAGTACAATTTCAAATGATTCATTATTTTATTTATTTAAAAAAACAAAAAAAAACCCCTCATGCTTTTAGAATTGCATCGTGCATTTGATTCTCATTACACATTCCATACCCATCTTGATAATTACTATAACTCCACACTGGCAAAACACACCTTATGTTTAAACCCTAGGCTTAGTTTGGGAAAGGAAAATGCTCTAAATACAAGCACACATGCAATTTATCAGTGTTTATTAGCCTTTAATTAGACACACAAAACTGACTAGGATTATCACACACGCACACAACATGGAGTGGGTGTGGCTGATGTTTGATTAATTATTATTAAGATTAAAAAAAAAAAACAACTCTTAGACACTTTCCCTCAGTGATATAATCAGAAATAGTGTGATGGAGATAAATCGTGAAGATTTGTGAAGATTTTTACGACCCGATTAAAAATTGGATGTCCCAGGATGTCTCAATTTTTGACATTTTTTTTTTTTTATCCAAAGTGGATTACAGAATGTTCTGAGAGATCAGCTCAGGTTATTTGAGTTCCTATTGATAGCGATAGCTTCCTCAAATAGTTGTCCTAATTAGTACTTACATATTTTATAATAAAGACTATAAAGTAGTAAACTGTACCTTTCCTGGTCACTGGAGTGGTACCGTCATTAGTGTTTATCTATTAATGTACCTGTTGACGTAACAATGACATAAGGTACATAATTGGACCTTCTAATTACTTTTTAGAGTAATACTTTACATGCATTTCATGCACACAATATACTAAAGGTACTGTTTAGTACCCTTTTTTCTGACAAAGTATTGTATTGTATAGTCTTTATGTGAAAACAGAATACTCGGGCTTGTGCTTTACATGAAAACTTCTAACCAGATGTTTTTCTGCCAGCTGATGTTTCGGAGTGTTTCAGTCCTGGGATGTATGAAGGGAAACACATTCACTATTCGGAGGTGGACCACAAGCCTCTGTGTTCATACAGTCCAAAGCTCTGCAAACAGCGCCGGCTTAACGGCTATGCTTTCTGCATTCGTCATGTTTTGGAGGACCGGAGTGCCCCTTTCAGGCAGTGTGAATATGTAGCCAAGTACAACAGCCAACGCTGCACCAACCCCATCCCCAAGACCCAAGACCGCAAGTAAGTGTGTGTTACATATTATATAAATATACTAAAACGAACATGTATTATTAAATATACTTACGTTCATTTTTTTTAAAAAAATCAGATTTTGCAGCAGTCACCTGCAAGTTATGGGTGTCCTGCCAAAGAAAGAGAGAAAGAAGAAGCAAGATACTCTTGAATCTCTGGCCCTCAACATCACTGTGCCCTCTCTAGCTCTGAAAGCTCCTAGTGACCTGGACCACTTACTCCCATCTTCACCCTCCTCACTCACTCGCCTGCTCCCGTTGGACCCCTATGCCTTCTTCAAGGTTGATAAAGTGAAGAAAGAAGGCCCTAAGTTGGGGAAGAAAGTCACAAACCGTTTATTTAATCCTAAACATAAAGATTATGCCACAGCCCCAGCTGTCTCCCCACATTCCCTCTCCCTTCTTTCTCAACAGTCTGTAGGACCTCCCCAAGCTCCTTTATTATCCATATCCCCTCTTATATCCATCTCACAACATCCAAAACCTAAATCAGGGCCAATATGCACAACATCTCCTGCTCAGGCTGGTCATTGTACCTTGACCACCACCAATCCCAAGCCAGAGATACATCCAGAGCTGGCTCTCACCAAGAGAGTTGTTCTTCCAACTGCAAGCAGTGCAAACATGTGTATGGGCCCAGCAAAGGATTCAGGAGCACCAGTACAACATCAGGCTCCATGTTTGTTGCAGCTTCACAGGCTGATGGAGCAACAGAGAAGAAAGCATGAAGATCTTAGGCCTCATTTCGGTGTGTAACTACTGATTTGAACCCTTCAGTAGATGATTTAAGATGCCTTTAAGCTTTACTAACAGTTTCTATTGCAGAGCTGGACTGGTCCGAGGACAGCGGAGAAGAAGAAGAGAGCCAAGTGGAGAAAACGACATTATCTAAGTATCACAGCCCCCAGGACAAAAGGTGTGAATAAAATAATCCACCTCATTCATGTCCATTACACCATGACTGTATTTTACCTGCACCTTCTCGATCACTGCTAATAGATGTGTCAACAAAGTGGGCTGAAAAATATTTGCCCAAATGCACATGAAATGTAGTGAGCGTTTCACTCTGTGTAATCACCTGACATCACTTGTCACTGATAGGCTGCAGGAAGTGGTTACAGTCTGGGCTAGAAAGAAATCAGCCCCAGCCACAGTGGCAATGATTTTATGCCAGTGAAAGAAATAACCCTTTTCTATATTTTTGTATGATGCTTGATAAATCTGTGCAATATAACGTTGTCACATATGTTTACTCTGATTATATTATATTACCAACCCTGCTAGGCTTTACGCATTTTGTGTCGGCGCGCTCAATCTAACATCGGAGTCCGCCAGTACGAGCTGTCACTCAGTAAGTTGGAATAGAACAGGAGATAAGCCAAGCAGCATATGAATCACAAGTTTTTTTTTAAAATTCTCTGATATTAACTGACACCACCTGGAAGCCCCGCCCCTTTCCTTGAAATTTGCACTAACTGTCATGATAAAAGGAGAATATGTATGTAAAGACTATGTAATGTCGAAGCACCTAAAAATTCACCATCCAGCTGCGTTTTCACGATTGCCGCTGCTAGCAAGCAGTTCCCAGACTGTGCAGCTGGTAATATTATTGCACCCTCCCCTTCTCTCCATAAACCTGAAATGTTTGAAATGCTTGTTTTCCTTTTTTTTAATTTTTCTCTAGGCTATTGTTCCTAGATGATTAAATAATTTAGAAAATGGTAAATTGTGAGCAGGGAAGAATCAATATCTCATAAGCATAAAGGTTGAGTTTTTGACATATTAAGGTTTTTTTTTTAAAAAAAGAAAAAGACTTGTTGAAGCTTGTTTGTAACGTAGAAAGCATTATACTCATCTCACCTCTGAGACAGGCTAATCTGGATGTAATCTCGGTTTGTTTTGTACAACAGTTGTATTGGTTCTGGTTCCCGTGGGGAGCGGCTGGCAGGGCTTTGCAGCTATTTGAGACAAAGGCACAGGCAAATGCGTAGGGAAGAAAGAGGCTTCGGGAGAGAGAGAAAGTCCCAGCACGCTCTCCGCAAAGCTTTGCTTCAGGCTGCCACACACGACCCTGATCACACTGCTCAATTAATCCAGCAGCGTCATACTGAAATTTCAGTAACCTCAAGGTAAATACACAAGAGCACTAGACTACCGTGCCCCCCCCCTCAGTTATTTTGAAATGTTTAATGATACTATGTGAAGATGACTGGGCTTACTACTAGTATACACACATTAAATATGTGACTCATCTTCTGTGTCAGTGAAGATAAACACGTTGCTAATTGGATGTGTCTGTTTTGCTATACAGTACTGCAGGCAGCTCAGACTCAGGACTGTGTGTGGCCCAGGTTAACGAAAAAGCCTGCACTAACCAATCCTTGCCTTTCACCAGACTCTGCCTCCAACGTATCCTTTCAATAATGTCTTCCTAGCTGAAGCGCAGCAATGTCTAATGGTGGACAGAAGGGGCTGTCGTTGTAGATCAAGCACTAATTTAACTAAAGAATGAGCTTTGCCAGGTGCCAAACAAGACAAGGAATACGTTCCCTTTACTTCAGCCAGGGAAAGAATGTGACAAGCAGCAAAGGAGGATGGAGCGGCATGTGTAAACAAAAACATGGCATATCTGTCATCGTATGTACAAGAAATCATAATTATTGATCATATAGAACGATTTGTCGGTCAAAAGAAATAATAATAATATCAGTAGCCACCTGTTGGCTGCTCAGCTGTAAGTGAAGTATATTTATGTATGTTTATTTTATTGAAATGTAGGACTCTAATCTAGTCATGTACACACCCATTCACTCCCGTGCTCATACTGGCATATTTCGGAGCCATTCTGCAACCAAACAGCAAGAGCTCCACTTTTGTATACTGCCATTTACAACAAATATAAGGCCATGGGCCATGCCTATCACTTGGGACAGCCCTGAGCCAATGTATTCATACTGCAGTGTATTACAGTGTTATTGTGTGTATATTGGTGTGTTGTGTTGCATACTGTGTTGGTCCTTAATGGTGTTGGTCAGATATCCTGCAGAATAGTTCACAGCAGCTGTTCTCGAGCTGCACTGCACGTTTTGCAGATGGGGCACAGTGTTCTGTCCCAGTCTTCGACATCACACATCAGACACCACTCTGTCAGGAGCATGCCAAGAAAATGGTGTTTGTTTTTTTGTTTTGTTTTTTCAAAATAGCTCTGACTATCTGATAAGTACAATTGGATCAGACTATTAGAGACCATATATTGTTTATAAATCAATTTAAAGGGGCAGTTTGTGATAAAAAATAAATAAATAAATAAATAAACCCCCCATAATAATCAGATAATAACAAAGATAAATTAGACGCACTGACAATTGCAGATGTACGTTCCTATGGCTCTTGCATGGTTTTTTATTTTTTTCGTTTCACGCTTATCTCTATATTTCTTCGTCCCAGAATTTAGCTCCGCCTTCACCTGAAGCAGAGCTGATTAGTTTTGGTCCCTTTTCTCTAAGAAGAGATCAGGCCTTGTATATTTTTGACCAGAAATGTTTTGATCAAATGAGTTTGTTATACAGTGGCAATGTCTTGGGATTACCCTTGTGACAAGTTCCCACATGTAATTGTGTGGCTCCTAGTGGTATTTTTATAAATTAATCAGAGGTGGTGGAGTCAGTAGTTTGGAAAGGGAAGGTGAATCTGATTGGTCAGAAGGTGCTGCTTAATTTTCTTTAACAGCACAGCTTTGACAGTAGTGCTGGCTGTACTTCAAATCACAGGCTTATATTAATGCTAATAATAACGTTATAATTTCTGTAGTAACTTCTCATTCACAGGGACTTGTGTAGTGGACTCCACATAGTCTAAGGCTAAGAATAAATGAAAAAAACGTGCTGTTATTTACCAACAAAAAAACTTATAATAGTTCCTATGGTTAGGAGATGTTTATTTCACGTTTATGGAAGGAGTCTCCAGTTTCAATGCTTTGTAACAGTAGGTTTTCTGCCACGGGAGAGTCTTCCAGTCAGAAGACTGAGCTTTCAGGGTTCTCGGAAAAAAAGAAAGGCTGGTGAAGGAATTTATAGCTGTGATGATGTAAATAACAACAGGAAATAAGTTGTCTTTCCTATTTTACAACATTAAATGTAACTATAAATGGTTTTAAAAAAAGGGCTCATTAATGAAGGAACAATTGTTAGTACTGGTGAAATTGCTGTAGTGGTATAAGAACGAATCATTTCAGAACATTATACTGTTGGGAAATAATCAGCTTCGCTTTTGTACCACACCACCCCTTCATTAATTATTTGCCCATAACAGCACCCCTGTTGTGTTTAACTTCAGGTTTTCCTCCAAACTGCTCCTTTTATGCTACTTGTTTAACGTTTGGGTCCAGAAAGGGATCAGAATTATTCAACACTGTAGTACTTTTTACCCTCGGATCATTCGTTCATTCAAATCATGACTGTGACCAGGATGAAGTGGTTACTGAAGATGAATGAATGAATTATTGTGTTTAAGCACGTAGTTAGTGAATAGTTATAAGTAAGCAAATCCTCAGCTATGTCTTTTAGTATGTTTTAGTATACAGGATGTTTACAGCATGGGTGAAGTATATGTGGGTCACGTGTATTCTCTGGCACACGGAGCAGAATAACTTCCTTCGTGGAGATGTCAGCCGCAGAACGTACCATCACCAGCAGCAGCTGCAGCAACGCCGGCGGCTGAAAAAGGCCAAACTTCCATCACTGAGCAAAAAACACAAGAAGAAGGGCAGAAGAGGAGCAGTGCGCCGACCTCAGAAACCCATCCCCCCTGCACTGCCCCAGGGTATCCTGGGAATGCCCTCTGTCCTGTGCCTACCATCACAACCCACTGGGATGAGGTAAGATTCTTTGTGAGTTTGTGTGTCTGTGTTCATATGTTTGGTGTGTACCTCATTGCCTGAATTTTTATATTGACAGGAGTCCCTTGACCCCTGATCTGAGTGCCGACGAGCTTCCGGACGACATCACTAGTGACATCAGTGACATTCCTCATGACCTGGAGCTTAATCAGGAAGATTTCTCAGATGTTCTGTCCCGATTCCCAGATGACCTGCAAGACTTTGATCTGTTTGAAGGTAGCAAAACTTTAAAAATAAATAAATACATGCCTTAAAAGAATTCTTTGGTCGTGAGTTTAGATCAGCAGTCTCACATAGCAGTGTCAGAAATGTTTTGATTAAAATCTCAGAGTGTGACCATGGCTGCAGTGCCCAGTTAGCTTTGTCACCATAATAACGATATGTGTTTGATCCCAGGTAAACAAAGTGAGCTCTTACCTACGTCAGAGGAAGCTGAGGAGCTGGTGCGGGTCCTGCAGGACATGGGGTCCTACCCGGAATCCCTGGCATGCCTGAGCAGTATAGCCGAGTTCGGTCCGGTGGAGGGATCAGACTGCCGTGGTATGGAGGGCGGCGTCATGGACCTGCTCGGTGCTCGTCTATCAGCCGAGACCCTGTCCAGTCTGGAGCTAGACCCTAGCCTGCTTCCTACAACAGAGGACACCTTCCCCCCTTACCCACGTTCCCCCTCTTCTTCCATAAGTCACCTGAGGGACAGCGTGCGTGCACAGAGGCGTTACTTATCACACATTGATGACTCCAAAGATGATCTGGTGGACGAGGACGTGTCCCACGGCTCCTGGGGCGTCCTCGCTTTGCCTCTCAGCGACTCGACTCAACTCCACAATCTCATCACCTCAGACGGACTGCTCATGTCCACAGCGTTGTCCACGCCACCGACTCCCATGCCAACAGCCCCTTACCAACCCACCACCACATTTTCCGCCCTACCCGAGAGCAGCCTGACCATCCCCGTCACTTCCTCTTCCTCTTCCTCACCCCGACTGGACTTCCTGTTCCCAGGGCAGCTCAAACACACACTTCCCTCTCTGTTCAGCCACTGCGGAATTCCTGCTGACCTGCAGCCTCATCACAGCGCTCCAGCGCCCACTATGGACCAGACCTGAGCGGCCATCTGGAACATTTACAAGTGCACATCTCTTAGTATTCAGGGAAGGTTTTCATTTTATAACTTGCATGGGTTCTTCAGCTTAACTACTTCTATCTTCCCATATCCGGATGGGTATTTTTTTTGGTCACTTGCACACCCCAGAGCAATAAGGAAACCCCACAAGCAAGAGTATATGGCACGCTTATTTTCTACAACAGATAAATTAGATGGATTTTAGCCATGGATGCACACCACTTGTATTCTTATATATGCATATTTAATATATTTATAGAGTAGTGATGTGCACAGCTAGTTTATTGATGAGTCCAAACGTGTGGTTTACTGGTGGAAATGTGGTTACTCGTCTAGAAATAATATGGAATGGTTATATGATGGAAGAAAACAACGGCACGAAAGATGTCCCAGATGTATCAGTTGTCCCCTCTTGTCCTGTAATGATTAAAGTGGTTATATCGGCGGCTGGTGTTCGTGCTTGTTGTAGCTGTTCTGCTGTTGGGTTCTGCTTTTTAGTGTCAAGTGCCATGAAACCTATGTAAACCTTTCATAATCAGTGTGCTGCAAATCAATAGTGTCCTTTAAAGAAGAGCTATAGATATGCTTAAAATGTCTTTGTTATGAACATCTCATCAACATCCTGTATATGTAATGTAACACCGATGCCAGGAATCCATATTTTCTGGCTCTCATGTTTGCAATTAATTTTTCGGAAGACGTTTTTTGTCGATCGTGTTAGTGTCATGCAGATTGTGGATAAAAGCTTGGTAATGCTTGCATCATCTCAAGGCCTGTGTAATAATGGATTGTATTAATTATCTTCACAATAACATCACACCAATCGCCTATTCTCACATCACATGAATTGTCAGTCGAAGGCAAGTTGGTGTCCGATGAGAACAGCGAAAAAGTGTGTTTGATTCGAGTAGGCCTGCCAGTGTATCCGATAATGCTGCTTTCATCAGTGTCAATAACAGTATATTATTCCTGCGTAAACAGAAGAAGCTGGGATCGGTCATTTTTTTGTACTTGTATTCACTGAATGTATTGAACGATGGAAGGATTTGTTTATTATAACCAATAGAATTTTATCACCCCCTCTACTTTGTGTCTTGACTTGTCTACTTTTTTGTTACTAAGTGTGTGGATGTGGTAAACACAGATGTATCAGATTTTTTTGTTTGTTTTATCAGAAATGCATAAATTAAATCTGCTATGACTATTAGACAGTGTCTGTTTTGTTGTTGTTAAGCAATGCGCAGTGGCATGGTTTATATAGTATACTTATAGAATGAAATCATGTATAGTTTGTTTAATGCTGTTACTAAAAATAAATCAGTCTATTTTCAGATTGTTAGAACCAGCAAAAACTCACTCCAAAAGAAATTAATAAAATGTAAAATATAAGTTATAACCAGTCACAATTATGTTTTTAGATCACTTGGAGGATGTCAATCCATTTTGTGCAGCAGCTCTCCAAGATGTGAGCCTTCTTTTTTAACTGAAGACTAACGCGATACCATATTTAACCGACAGTTTAATAGTTCTATATATTTCTCCAAAATATGATCGACTAGAACAATTATATTTCTTTTTTATATATTGTTTCCTATATATGTTTCCTTTAAAAAACAAAACCACAAGAGTGGTGATTCCATCATTTTGGAAAGAGCAGAAGCTGAAAGTAAAGTCATTATTATTTGTTTAGTTGTTTACAACATTACGTCACAATGCAGCTTTAAATAGTGTAGAAACATCAGACTGAAATGTCTCATCAAGCAAAGTAAAACTTCCTAAATGTCTCTCTCTCTCGTTTATCGTCCGTTTTCCCGGTTCTGGGGTAGGACGTTGCTTCGTTGTCGCCTGTGACGACATTG
>JANDJT010000021.1:4953384-4963441 GCA_024331685.1 Stegophilus panzeri | reverse complement strand
ATTGAAAACAAAATTCCAGCATTCAAAATTCAATGCACACATATTCACCTTCCTAAAATACAGTTCCAAAATATTCAATTGTTAAAATACCTTCATAAATAAAGACATTTTTCACAGCCTTCTTTGCTCATTTTTACCAAGGGTGCCAATATTAATGGTTGGCACTGTATGTATTTAAAGAGAGACACTACAGGTAGAAAGAAAACTTTTGGCCACCTCAATCATTTTCAAGATTTTGGGATAAATGACACCTATAGTATATTACATGTCTTCTCTTAAACCACCATATCTGAAACTTTTCATAAACCATACATCAATCAGGCATCCCTGAAAAGCGTTACTTGATATGTTTGTCAATTTATGTGCCATTATGATATGTACATGTTAATTTCCTTTATAAACCTCAAAAATCACACTAACTAGAGTGGAAACACATTAACCCGAATTGTTTCACAATACGTTTTTCTCAATATCACTCTTTTTTTACATTCAGAGGCAAAAATCTCTGTTTCTAGATATCTATCTCCCTGATTCCTATCATTATATCAAACTGTTGATTATTGTTGGCTTAACTGGTAAAGATTGATCATGATGTCTACTGTTTACAAAAATTATCCTATTCATCTGTAATATCTTGCGAGTTTTTATTTTAGGAACTAGCAAGACATTCACAAAACTTTTTTTTCACAAAATGTTTAATAAAATAAGGGATTAGAAACATTACAGGAACAAAAACAAAATGGAACAAAATGTTTTCAAAGAATGTAACTGAAAACAATGATAAAATCCCCTGACATTTTCACAGTGTGAAACCTATATTTTTAACTGGTTAATAGCCTTATTTTTCTGTTCCAGTTTAATAAAAAAAAGTATAGTTTAAACCTCAACATTTTCCCAGTTGACATCATTTCCTGTCCAGAATTTGTCATGGTCTTCCTGCCTGGTTACAAGAAAATATTATGTCTGATAGTTGGTATAGGTTTTCAAAGATGGACCAATGGCAGGAAAATCCCTGTAGAAAGTATTTTTCCTACATTTCTGCAAGCAAAAAAAAAAAAAAAAATCACAATGCAAAGAAGAAGGATGCTCTGAAAATGTGAAACATGAGCACACATATATTTTTGATTAAATGCAGTGATTTTATTTATACCCTAAGCTTCCGAAAAGCAGAGTAGGATATCATATATAAAGAACGTTATTATCATTCTAACCGGTTTCTAAATATAGCAGGATATACCTGCACAAAATATTGAAGTACATTATATGAGATGTACTGTATATTCAGGTAATCAATGCAAAAAAAAAAAATCAGGTATCAAATAAAAATCATTTCTAAAATGCTTGAAATAAAGAGCTGAGAGAATAGAGCATGTGAATCCACCCTGTGGACTTCTTATGACTGTGGTAGACATTAAATAAAATGTCAAGCATTTTTTAATCTGTAAAAAAAACCCCACTAAAATAAATCTAAGATATTCACCCTTGATAGAATCCAATTATGTTAAGTCATGTGTTCAGCTACATTCTGCCTGCAAAAACCAGGCATTTAAAATAATCACTTTTCCCATTTGATCAGAGATAAAGCCCAGAGCATAGCCTACTGAGGCAGCGAAGTAGGCAGAGCTGTGCCGCAAGAATTTGATTAGTTTCAACAGCAATTAGATAAAATGTCTTGATAACATGAAGCACATGTTTTCCTAATCCTGTGTAAACAATGTACCTCATTTACCACAAAGGCCAGCAGAGCGAATGTGTTATTTCTTTTCATTCATCTCTTTCATTCCATGTTTCATATATGAAAGGTCTTGTGCATTTTTTGGTTGAAAGTTGTCTTTTCAAATTCTGAGCACTCCTTGCCAAAGTATTATTTATGAATAAATAGCCTTTCAGCTGAGAAATGAACAGAAACATACCATAAAAATGTCTATAAAATGTCTGATTAAGAGACACATTGTAGTCAGGTTTTAAATCAGACTGTTATGCTTTTAAAGTAGTCATGAATAATTTACCAAATATTTACACACGGTCTGTTTTTTAAGTCTTAATTATGCCTAGGAAGCATCTGTAGCTTCATGAGCTATGGCTTAAAATAACATGCCTTTGTGTATGGTGGATTCAAAAACTGCAAAAACTTTAAATAAAGGGTCTAAAATGGCTCCTGTGTGTGTGGAGTTTGCATTTTTCCCCATGATTCGGGGGTTTCCTCCGGGTACTCCGGTTTCCTCCCCCAGTCCAAAAACATGCGCTGTAGGCTGATTGGCCTGAGTGCCCCGAGTCCCCTGGGATAGGCTCCAGGCTCCCTGTGGCCCTGTATAGGATAAGCGGTACAGAAAAGGTATGGATGGATGGATGTGGGAACATTTTCCTAATCAGCAGGAAACTAGAAGGCAGCACCTGTTAGTGCAGAATTTTTGACTGTAAAATCCGTTTATCAAGATGAACTGAGATTTAGCTCTTTCTTTATTGTCTGTAATAAAGGAGGCAGCCATGTATGGTACGAAGTAACTCTTTCATAAAGGCTGCGATTTGATTTTCATCTGAAAGCAAAAATGCTCCATTAAGACCTCATTAACTGCCCATTGACAGTACATTAACGGAGTTGGCATGTCATTAAGTGAATAGGCATTAAATTGGTAAAATTATGTACAAAATGGTTGATATTGTGCTGGAGGGAAAAGAGTGTTTCATTAGGTGTGAAAACTTTCCCTCAACAGGTCAGAGAAATAAAAATCATAGTGCTGTCTGACTTTCAGGCACATAACTAGTATCATTTTGTGACTAGGGCTGGGCGATATGATAATATAACATCAATATCGTGATAAATTATGTCACAATATGCTTTTCTGAGATATCGTGGATATTGTGATATCATATTATTAATTTTGTAAATGATTACAACATTGACTAGATGTAGCTGATGTGATATTAATATTTGTCATCTTTAAAATTGTAAAATGTTACAATTTTTTTTTTTTTGCAGATTTTTACAAACCTTTCTCCTTTACAATGTTAAATATTTATTTATTTATTTGTTATCAATTAAAATGATATTTTTAAAAAGTACAAATTAGTCCTCAAACTGTTTTTGTGTGTGTGTGTTAAAGCAACAGTACTGTATTGCTGGGAAATTGTTCTCAAACCTATATATCATGAGACAGATCCTTTATCGTAGAAATACCTTTGAGAATCGTGATAGGATATTTTTTTTTCCATATCACCCAGCCCTGCTTCTGACAAGATGATCGTGAGCTCCAGAATTATTGGCACCCTCGGTAAAGATGGGCAACAAATATGTATGCAAAATGTCTTTGTGTTTAATTAGCTTAATCTCGTACTGTAAATATGAGAGAAATCTAACCTTTAATCTAACCTTTAATTGAAAGACAATGGTCAATAGATATTTTCTGATTTCAATTACTTTTGAGGTAAAACTACCAGCCATCCAGCTGGTCCTATTGCAAGAGGATAGTGATGACCATAGCAGTTTTTTTTTTAAATACTTTTCCTCATTAAATAAGATTAGGTTGAGGTGATCACCTAATCAATACCTCAAATTAATTGGTCAAATAATTTTTTTTTCCGGAGCTGTATGTATTTTCTGAATAAAACACACGTCACAATTACTGGCATGCCTAGGAATTCTTAAACAAAATTTAACTGAAGCATAATTTAATTTATATTTAGCTGTTCTAAGTTCACCAGCCTGTTTAGGAACTCTGAAATGTATTTATTTATTAGTATAAATATGCTTTTCATGGTGAGATTAAGCTAATTAACCATAGACATTTTTATAACCCTTTCTACCCGTCTTTACAGGGGGTGGGGGGTACCAGTAATTCTGGAGCTGACTGCATTTTCTCCCTCTGTAACTTTATCTGTCTCTCACACAGACACACTGAGACATTTTCATAATTAGCTCCCTGCAGATAAAGTTCAGGATATTGGCCTCCTGTGGAGAGGTAATGTGTTAATAAGTCTGGGGAATGGCACCATGAGATTATTTTAGTGCAGAAGAACTTTAAAGCACTTATTTTCCCTTCTCAAAAATGCCTTAGAAAGATTTTTCATTCACTTGTCATCTGTTCTGCATCCAGTTTTTTGGAGAATGGTGTAAAAATAAACTTAAAGAACACGTCTTAGGTATTGGATTGCATGGACATTTGCTCTTTGATTATGCAGTTTCTTAATAATGATAATAATAATATTAATAATAATAATAATAATAATAATAACACACTTAAGATAATTATGGTATTAGTCTAACTGAAGCCTAAAGTCATATTCTATGTTGCATAGAATTCTGTTAGATCCTCGATAGTTAAATGTATTAGTCAGTAATCATTATGCGGTATCTAAAAATGTTTATATGACAGTTTTTGCCCACTTATAAACCTTACATACCCAACAAACTAGACTGGAAACACATTAAACCACAAAGTATTTTCTACATTCAGAACCAAAAATCTCTGTTTTGAGATGACCTGCATTCATGAAATTTTTGTTTATCCCAATCCCTAATTAGAAGGATATTACAGATGAATTTCCCAAAATTTTGACTGTTTTATATTTATTTATATATTAAAAATGTCTTTTTTTTTTTTTTTTTTTTTTTTTTTTTTTTTTTTTTAAGAACAGTGCATGGTATTTTTCTTAATTAAACAAGAAAGAACCTTTCTGTAAAACTTTCAAGCAGTAGGTAAATACTTTAATATGAAGGATTATTCATGTAAACAGAGCTATCTGGTATAAATGGGCTAATAGGCTATATAATCAATACATAAAATAAGGTTAAAATATTTGACATCTATATAATCTTATTTGCTGCTAATTTTTTTTAAATGTTGTGTTAATATTTGAAAAATTTGTGTAACCAAGAAAAGTAAAAATACATCGAATGGTATACTGTAGAGATTGGCTCTGATTTCTTTCTAGTCCAGACTGTCGAAGGCATGAACTAAAACATTAGGTGTAAATAAATATAGAGTAAATAAAGTAAATAGACTAAGCCAACATTGCCCAATCAAAGTACAAATTACATGAAAGGACAGATTGCACAACCAAGTTTTATATGGCTTGAACAAAAGAGCTGGCTAATGGCAAGCAGAGCTTTTCTGTTTACCATGCTTGCTATTCAAATGTATTTGAAAAACATGACTTAAGTCTTTCAGTGAGCGTGTTCAGTGATTGTGTTCCTATGCTACAACATTCAGCCATAAAAGTGTCACAATATTAACACAGAGCTGATCGATAAGTGTAGGTAGTAGAATTGTTTTAGCTGTCCCATTCGATATTGTGACCAGCTGTCACTAATGTAAACAAGGTTGTTATTAATTAGTATTAATTATAACAATGCAATCCTGACACTCATTTGTGTTTTGAGTCACATGCTTATTAACACAGAGGGGCGACACAGAGAAAATATAAACAGCTTTATGAATAAATGAATAAATTAAATACAGTAATGATGTTGGTAAGCTAGTCACAATAACAATCTCTGACTAATACTCTCATTAAAAAGCATTCATTTAAAGAAGGTGGTAGATTAATGATTAAATGAGTAATTTGTGGTATTTTGCTTCCATAGTTTATCAATGTCATCAAAGACACAAGATACATCTTTTGATCTCCTACAAAGGTGCAGTTCCTTATTAGAAGACATTCAAAGTATGTCATTTTGACTTGAAATATGAAAGAGAATTAACGGGCAAAAATTCTTTTAAACAATATTTAAGTAAAAGCTCCATCATTTGGAAAGCTGTCAATCATCCAATGCATTCAGACATGTACATTTATTCCAGTGTTTATAAACTCTGTAATTTGGCACATTCAGTTTTGCCAGAAGTAGTTCTTAACATACTGAAACTGAAACGTTAACACAGGTACAAGATTGTTCAGTCAAAATAATCACGAAAATCCAAAGGATTATTGCTTCAGCTTTCAAACACAAAACCATAACAATGTCATTACAAGGTTAGAAGATATTTTTAAAGATTTGTGAAAAACAAACACAATTTTAAACTCTAGACTCCTATCCAAAATGCAGCCCATCACGGTGAGTAAATACATCACACATTAATGTGCCCTGTCACACATCAAACAGAGAAACACTATCCTTAACAAAACATCATACAAGTTAAGGCTTATTGTTAGATTTGAGATCATATGTTTTTGGTTATGAATAGATATTGAACATGCAATAGAATAAACACGAGCCTGAGGCAATTTGTTTGATACCGAAATGTCAGAAGTGAATTCGTTTCTTGGAAGTGACCAACAGATATCAAATAATAATCTGTGTCATTGTGTAATAGCTGGAGAATGCCGGACTGGACGCAAAGAGCGAAGGCTAAGTCAGGCATACAAGGAGTCACTGACTTCTTGAATTTCTTACCATACAGTAAATTGATGAATAGAGACCATCAAGAACATTTGAATATTTATGCTGCGAAACATCATAAACATAATAGTAAAAATTTGATAAGAATCGTGAATAATTGAAAAGCTGTGGACTATGAGGTTAATAATGTTTCTTATGTTTATGAATAATGTGTTGGATATGTGTCTTTATTTCATGCTCTTTGTGAAAAAAAAACCATGCCAGATTGTGTTAAGCAATATTAGGTCAAAGTTATATTCATTTATAAATTGTTCCATATATAACATTATTGTCCAGTTTACAAAGGAGGTAAACAAAGTACTGAAAGCAAGTCATGTTCATTTCAGACTTAACCCCGTGAATCTCTCAGAGTTCATCTTTCGCAGTTTGGGAGGCAGGTGGCCGTCCATTCGTCCTCCGATTCCGACCCCAACTCCTCCTATCCCTCCGGCCAATCGCTGCAGCTTCGGTGGGAGGTCCGTCACTGATTGGCTGATAGGGTCAACTCCGCCCCCTATCAGACCTAGCTTGGAAGGTAGCTTGTCCTCGACCGGGCTGAGCAGTGAGCTGATTGGTGGCAGCCTGTCCTCGGCTACACCGGGGGCTGAGCTGATTCGCTGAAGCCTGACGGGCAGCTCGCCCAGGTTGTATGTGATCTCAGAACTCATGCGCATCAACTTGCGTGGCATGCCGTCCCTTCCTGTAAGCTTCTGCAATTTAGCTGGAAGCTTGGTGCTGCCCAATGGGGCGGCCATGTTAATCGAGCCGGTCTCTGCATCACTCTGAAGGGCTTCTAGACCATCCACAGTACCGCTGCCTTCGGTCAGGCCTCCTGTGCTGTGGCAGAGTGAGGGGGCGGTGAGTGGTGAGGACAGCAGCAAGCTTTCCTCCTGCTCTTTGACGCTGTGTGGAGGCGTGGGCACCTCAAACGTAGCATGGAACTGCGAGTAGTCCACCTTGAAGAAGCCCTCCTCCAGAGAGATGACTGGGTAAAAGCGGTGACCCCAGAGGACCTCATCCTCTGTGTATGATGTCCTTGCCTGGCAGGTCATGCCTGACACAAACCAACAAACATGCATGTAAACATAATAAATGGAGTGACACAGCACAGAGCTCCAGTAAAGACAAGTTTAGACTTTTAATTAAAAGTTTGCCAGTGTGTAGTTATAAATGTCAAATCTTCATAAGTACAAATGTTCTCCTAGTAATTTATGCAATTTAATTTAACCACACCTTGCCCATATATAGTCCCCTCCAAAACTATTAGAAGGGCAAGGCCAATTCACTTGTTTTGCTGTAGACTGAATGTAGACATTTGGGTTTGGGATCAAAAGATGAATATGAGAAGAGAGTTTAGAATTTCAGCATTTATTTCCTGGTATTTATATGTAGATGTGTTAAACAACATAGAACATAGCACATTTTGCATCAGATCACCCAATTTGTAGGCGAGAAAAAATATTGTGACAAATGACTGACAGGTATTTCTTGTCAGTCCCAGGTGTTTCCCAGGTTGATTGTTTAAACAATAAATAGCTCTGAACAGCTACTCTTGGTTTTAGTCTTCAGTTTCACCTGTGAATACTGCCACCATGAAGATCAGAGAGCTGTCTATGAGAGAAAAGCAAGCCATTTTGAAGCTGAGAAAAGAGGGAAAATCAATCAGAGGCATTGCACATACATTGGGCATAGCCAATACAACAATTTGGAATGTCCTGAAAAATAAAGAAATGGGTTGGCTAAGGAAAACAACAACAACAGCTGATGACAGAAACATTATGAGAGCTGTGAAGAAAACCCCCAAAACAACATGAAGTCAGGTGACATCACCAACAGCCTCCACAGGTCAGGGGTAAAGGTAGCACAATCCACCATTCAAAGAAAACTTCAAGAGCAGAACTATAGAGGTCATACAACAAGATGCAAACCACTCATCAGCAGTAAGAATCAGAAAGCCAGATTGAAATTGGCAAAGAAATACAGAGATGAGCCACAAAAGTTCTGGAACCAAGATTACCCAAAGTAATGGTTAAAGGCCAAAGTGTGGAGAAAGAAAGGATCTGCTTTTGATCCAAAACATACAGGCTCATATGTGAAACATGGTGGAGGTAGTGTCATGGCTTAGGAATGCATGCCTGCTTCTGGAACAGGCTCATTAATCTTTATTGATGATGTAACTCATGATGGTAGCAGCAGAATGAATTCAGAAGTTTACAAATGCATCCAAATTAATCAGGAGTAACTTTACCATGCAGCAGGACAATTATCCAAAACATAGTGCCAACTCAACAAAGGGCAAGTCAATCACCAGAACTTAACCCAACTGAGCAGCATTTCACCTCCTGAAGAGGAAACTGAAGGGAGAAACCCTCCAAAACAAACAACAACTGAAAGAGGCTGTGGTAAAAGCCTGGAAAAGCAATACAAAAGAACATGTGGTGATGCCAGTGAGTTGCAGGCTTAATGCAGTTATTGCAAACAAGGGATATGCAACCAAATATTAAGTGTTATTTACTTTAATTTACTTCAAGACTTGATCTGTTCCTATACTTTACTCGCCTAAAGATTGGGGTGTCTGATACAAAAGGTTTTATGTTTTATGTTGTTTAACACATCTAGATGTAAATACCAGGAAATAAAGCCCAAATGTCTTTGGTGTATAGCACACACAAATGAATTGGCCTTGCCATTCCAATAGTTTTGGAGGGGTTTGTAAAACGAATGAATAAACTGCAGAACACACTTAGTACTGTTTGTCTGTACTCTTCTACACTAGTATAATGTAATGATTTATAAACCTGCTGACAGCAGTGGCTCATGATCATAGATTTTGTTGGGGCAGGGTGACATTAATAACGGCATGGCTTCAAACAAAAATAAGTCGAGATGCTTTCATACTTGACTTATGATTCAGGCTAAGATCTGGTGAATTTTTAGAACAACCCTGTAATAGGCAGTTGAGTGTTGACAACACACAGTCATCCAGTGTGTAGTCTAGTAGCTTGCTGTAAGTGGTTTCATGAACCAGGGTTGCCAGGTTGCAGCAAAATTTCTAGCCCAACTTCATCTCAAAAACCTCACAAAAGACCTTATAGTAGCTAAAAAAGTTCAGGCATTAGAAAACAGAGAGACATTTTTCTTCTATTTATCAGCCTTTCAGTGGGAAACAAGGTCACTGTGGTCCTCATGCATTTCTGATGCATGCACATTATCCACTTCATAACTCCCCTTCCTTCTCCCAATCTTTGCAATATACTGTATCATACAATAGAAACGGTTGTGTACTTCAAAGACACACAGTCTGAACTTACACTTGGCCTTTGTTTGTGGAAATTTATTAGATGTATTTCCAATTATTTGCTCTAAAACAAGATCTTTGTAAAAACTGTAACTCTGGTAACCCTGTAATTAACTGTCCTGTCTGCTGCTGTTCCTCCACTTAAAACGTTCATAGAGAGTAAGCATGTGGCAGCGTATTTCCTGACCTAGTGGGACTCTATTAGTGCTTTTTGAACTTACCATTTTTGACCACTAAATTTAAAGACAACTATATCATAATAAATGGGGAAATCAGCACTGCTGCCCCTTGATGACACAGCATCTAAAAATGTGACCAAATCAATGGAACATTGGTTTAAATCTGTCAAAAAGCACCATAAAATAAATAAATTTATATATATA
>JANDJT010000021.1:4914035-4951135 GCA_024331685.1 Stegophilus panzeri | reverse complement strand
GATTTGTTCATTGCAAACAGCTGAATGTCTGTAAATTTTGACAATAAACCTGATTTGCAATGGGGGTTGAATAATTTTGATTGCAACTGTATATATATGCATGCACATGGGAGTAACATTTACTGTTGAGCAACACCCACAGGAACGTCTGTTCACAGTCCATTTGGTTACGTGAAAACAAAAGCTTTGTCAGAGGGAAACTCGTTAGATCTGTGGATCAGCCACATAAAGCAAAGACTATTAAAAGATTCTTCATAGAAACCCAGAAACAAAACATTGCTGTACTTAATTAAACATGGAGCAAAAATTAAACAAAACAAAAAAAACCCACAAAGGTGTTTCTTTTCTGATAGTAAATGACACTGAGAATGGGCAGAAGAGGTGTAGTATGCAAAAGTTATCTCTTTTCATGAAAAGACCATTAATGGAATTCTATATTCAGAGCTGTGGTCTGGTCCCTTCATCAACATTTGCTTGTTCTTATGGTCAGACAGACAATGTAGGATCTATAGAGAATACATGAAGGTTCTCAGCAATCCAGACAGAGTCAGTGTTAGAACAAATCTAATGGGAGGGTATTAGGAGTCCCGCAGGGGAGTAAGGGCTGCTGTTTAATAAATGACTCAGTGAAGTAAAACTGCACTGACAAATGAGTTTTCTAGACCAACCAACACACAAACTACAAATTTGCACACCCTCTCGCTCTGCCTCTCCTTCTGCTATAATAACGGTGTGTGTTGTAGTGCAGCAAAGTAACAGGACATCACGCTGTGTGATATTGATAGGTTTTTAGCCCCTATCACCATCTTCCCCATCCAATCATAATCAGCCATATTATATATATTTCAGATTTTTTTTAATATCTGCCATTTTCTCCCCAATTTGGTCTTGCCAATTCTCAGCCACTAGCTAACTTTCCTCATCACACAGCACCTGGCAACTATGTAGAGTGGGGCAAACACACGCTTCCACTGAGACACACAAAGCCAATGTCCACGTCTTTTCAAACTGCTGCTCATGCTGTGTCACAGGGCAGCATAAACCACTCGGAGGAAAGCACTATCTACCTAGCTCACAGACGCTCAGTGTCACTCTGATTGACAACTTAGGGAGAGTATGCCATCCCTCCCACCCTGACAGCACAGACAATTTTGTTCTCTTGACTTCCGGCCATGGATAGCTGAGGCATCATTGAGATTTGACCTTGCAATCACCCAACAATAGGACGGACACTTTTCTGTCCAAACTACTTGTGAGAACAAAGCTGTAGATGGAGAGGCACTGATGGAACAGCACAGTGGAATTATATCCTTCTGTCCATTTTTCTAGCAACTGCATGGTCACAGTTAAAACGTTAGTGACAATGCAACTGCTAATTCAGAGCACTTTGTGCATAGTGGACCAACACAATATCACTATCTGTGTCTATATAATCTGTTTAGTGCTCCAAAGATTCATATCTGTATTTGGGTTTAAATCCAAAGTGGACATGGCTTAAACCAGAAGGTTGTTTAATTAAATATGAGCCCTAATACTATTCCCCTGGAAACACTGGAAGAAACTCAGAGGTAAAATGGCAGCACTATTAGCACGGTCAGTGAATTCTGCCCTGAGAGTTCCTCAGCTACATCACTCGAGTTCATAAAAACCCGTTTTTTAAAACCCGAGTTTTAGTCCCACTATACCTTTTTCTAACAAACTTTGGTTCTATTTCCCAAAATTTAAACAAAATAGTACCCTAATTTAAACCACCACGTGAAATGTTAATAAATGTCCCATAGGGTCCTAGTCCCAATGCACATCTATAGACCTCTAGTCTCAACCAGATGCCCTGAGAACCTTTCTGACCAGCCTTTTAAAAAACACACACAGAAGAATACATTATCTGCTCAATCCGAATAATACAAATATACCTTAACAGCCCTATTCCACTCAATATAAAATCCAAAGGTAGCCTAAAAGTTCAACAGAATATAAAGGCATATCTGTAATTTTTAAATGGTGTAAATTATATGGTATGGTATTAAATAGTAACCAGATCTCAACCTACCTGATCACCAATGGGAGATTTTGGAGAGACCACCATCATGAAAACACTAATTGAGAGAAAATCTTTTGGAAGAATGGTGTTCATCCCTTCAGTGCAGTTCCACAGATTTGTAGAATCTGCGCCAAAGCTCACTGAAGCTGTTCTGGCAGCTCATGGTGACCCAACACCTTAATAACACACTTTATTTTGATTTGACCTTTTCTTTAAAAAAAAAAAAGCTTATATAAGTAAACAAATATGACATCATGGCAAATAAAATATAACAAGATACCTGCTCTTAATAAACTGACATAGATCTGCTGTGAACATTTGTAGATGTAGTATCAGCCTGCATGTGATCAGAGATTTGAGAAGATTTTACAGAAAGCACAAAAATGAATAGGTGAGAGGGGTAACCTTTATAAATCATGCCCAAAACAGAGGAAGAAAGAACAAACAGATTTTTTTCTTCAGTAGAATGGAAGAATTGACTCAGTGTTCACAATCAGCACCACACCCAGACAAGGAAATACTTATTGTAATGAAACAACAACCAGGTCACTTTAAATTTACAATAGTAGTAAGTGAGAGCACCTGGATGTGTGTTAGAGGTTTGGGTGCATCTGAAGGGTTCTCTGATCTCGTGGCAGTGTTAAAAGATGCGAGCAGAAACGGCTTTTGAATTGTTTGGGGATCACTGAATGGGACTCTGAGCTGCTTAAAGTAGCACTTAAAACCATTTGGAGAGCAAGTCTGTCTACAGCTGCTCCTGCTACACTGGAAAGCAAGCTCAGGATGAAAAAGACAGAGGATCATCTGAGACCCTGCTGTCTTCTGCAGAAAACACACACCTCCAGGCTACATAAACTAGCTCAGACCATGATCTAACTATTGCACATGCACACACGCACCCATCACCCAGTCTAGCCGATGCACTGTCTGTCTCTCACCCACACCGTGTGAGAAAGTTTAGTGTCCGTGCTTGCCCATTGTAAAACCGACGAGAGTTGAAATATTATTATTCAGCTCATGAAATATTAAACAGGCTTTCTGATGTTCACCTAAACAGTGTGACTGTGTGTGTGTGCATGGAAAGTGAGGTTCCAGACTGATTTTCCTCTAACGGTGCTTACATAATCACCCCATATTCACCCATCACAATGAAATTTCATTACAGCGATTGTTTGAGAAGCGGTTGAGCATATTACATTGTGTTCAGATTAAAAACAAAAAAACCAAAACATCATATCACTACACTTCTCCAGATGACAGTTATGAGGGCAATTTATATTTCCAACAGAGATAATGTGTTTCTATGGTGACCGTCATTAAGCGCTCTATTCGCTTAGCGCAGAGGTGCTCTCGCTGACCTGTTTCTGTCATCTTTTTCTCGCTATGCTTCACCATCACTCGCTTTTTTCTCACTTGCATTGTTTTGCTGTTATGCTCATGCCAATCTTTTGCTCTCCCCTGAATCATCTGAAGGGGGGTAGGCTCACTTTGGGTACTTTATATCTCTTTTTAAAAAGCTAGATGTATCTATCATCATTACCACCATTATGATCATCATTATCTGTATTGCGCTATCATTTTGTGTGCCATTCTGTGTCCATTCATCTATCCGGCGGCTTTCCTATAGTCTTTTTCTCTTTCCCTAACTGTGTGTGTGTGTGTGTGTTAGTGTGTGTATGTGCGTGCTTACTTACATGGCACTACACTTTGCTATCGGCTGTAACAGACCATCCAGCTGATCTCAGTTTTACCAGCACACTCACTGACACAGGGGGCGAGACTTCAGGGGTTTGGAGGACAGAAGTAGCCATGTTCCTCCAATTTACCACAGTCTTGAGGGAGTGTAGCACAAAGCCAATCGATTATTATTTATCATTCAGTGTGCAAAGCATCGTAACCTAAACTCTAATAAACATCCATCTGTTGAATACACGAGTAGTAACACAGAAGGTCGGAGACTTCAACACATAGTATGTATTGTACTTCATCTAAACTTCCTCTCCAATATGCTAATATAAGTCTCTGCATGATCTGTGCCATGTGCTCCTCTGAGTCAGGCAGTTTTCAAAATATTGGCTGTAATATAATAGGCATGAGCTCTGGAGGAGCCACAGAGGAGTATCTTACAGTTTCTGAGAATGCACTGAAGTATGAGAATGTCTCAGACTGGAGGCTGAAGGCAGACATGAGTCCCAGTTTGTAGCCAATGAAATAAAGAAATTTTCCAGCGTTTTTCAACCGAATTGCTATCCACTATATCTGTAGCCTGTGAGCAGTAAGGACATGAAATTCAGTACATTTCCTTGAAAGAATGGAAATTTGCTGCTGACTGACTTAGATTTTAAAATTCTGGGGCAAAGAAGATTCTGGGGCATTCCTTTAATTCTTCCTGCGTTTATAGCAGGGACATGCAGCTCTCAAAGTGGTATCTGTTGAGCATAACTAGGGGGTCCATGATTATTTTATTTTGATACAGTAGTAGAAATCACTACCCACTATTATCAGTGCTAATCTACATTCACACAATGCATAAAGTCATGCAGATACAGGTCAAGAACATGAGAATGGGGAAAAATGTGATCTCACTGACAGATAGGGCCATGGCTGTTGGTGCCAGACGAGCTGGTATGAGAAGCTGCTAATTTCCTGGGATTTTCACACACAACAGTCTCTGGTTTTTTATACAGAATGGTGTGAAAAACAAAATCATCCAGTAAGCAGCAGCTGACCATACTTATCAAATAACTCAAATAACCACTTTACAACCGTGGTGAGCATAAAAGCTGAACAAGAACTGACAGGATGACAGGAGTGGAACCCGATGTGGTCTTCTGCTGTTGTAGCTCATCCTCCTCAAGGTTCGATGCACTGTGCATTCTGAGATGCTTTTCTGCCCACCATGATTGTAAAGAGTGGTTATTTGAGTTACCATATCCTTCTTGTCAGCTTGAACCCATTCTCTTCTGACCTCAGCAACAAGGTGTTTCTGCCCTCAGAACTGTCACTGCATTTTGTGTAAACTCTAGAGACTGTTGTATGTAAAAATCCCAGGAGATCATCAGTTTGTAAAATACCCAAACCAGCCTCTCTGGCACCAACAACCGTGCAACGGTTAAAGTCACTGAGATTACATTTTTTCCAATTTTGTTGTTTGATATGAAACTTAAATGAAGCTCTTGACCTGCGTCTGCACAATTTTATGTATTGTGCTGCTGACACATGATTGGCTGATTAGATAACTGCATGTGTTCAGGTGGACAGGTGTTCCTAAAAAGTGGCCAGTGACTGGTTTCTTTTAGTTATTTGCACTGTTCTTTTTGTTATTTGCAGGTTTGACTGGAGTGGAGTGGAGTGAATGGATTTAATCCAAACTTCAAAAACACACAAAAAAGTCGGTCTATAAATCAGGTCACCAGACCTAATGTGTTCTGTTGGTGGAGGGTTTATGAATAAAAAATTGTATGGCTCCTACAATTAAATAGCCAACATGTTATGAGACTAATATTTGAAAAGCTTTATTTAGGTTTGTGGAATTTATTTTACAGAAGCCGCGGGGTCTGTGGCTGTAAAAACTTTTGAGAAACCCTGATTTAGAATATGCTTACAATCCCTTCTGAAAATATAGGAACAGCAAGGCCATTTCTATTGTTTTCACTGTAAATCAAAAGATGAATATGAGATGATAGATCAGAATTTCAGCTTTCTTTCCTCATATTTACATCTAGATGTGTTAAGCAACTTAGAACATGGCACCCTTTGTTTGAACCCACCCATTTTTTCAATGATGAAAAATACTGGAACATGTGACTGACAGAAGTTTCTTGCTGCCCAGGGATGCCTGTTAAATGGATTGTTTAAAGAATGAACAGCTCTGAATATCTACTCTTGAGTTGAGCCCTAGGTTTTGCCTGTGAAGACTGTATTTGTTATTAAAAAGGATAAACCATTATGAAGTCCAGAGAGCTGTTTATGGGAGAAAAGAGAGTCATTTTGAAGCTGAGAAAAGAGGGAAAATCTATCAGAGGCATTGCACAAACACTGGGCATAGCCAATACAAGAATTTGGGATGTTCTGAAAAAGAAAAAAAAAAACACTGGTGTACTAACGACCAGACATGGAACAGGTTGGCCAAAAAAAAAAAAAAAACCAACTGCAGCTGATGACAGAAACACTGAGAACTGTGAAGAAAAACCCAAAAACAACAGTTAGTGGCATCACCAACAAACTTCACAGGTCAAGGGTGAAGGTATCACAAGCCAACATTTGAAGAAGACTTCAAGAGCAGAAATATATAGGCTATACCACAAGATGCAAACCACTCATGAGCAGTCAGAATCAAGATTGGAACATTTGCAAAGAAATACAGAGATGAGACACAAAAGTTATGAAACCAAGATTAACCTCTACCAAAGTGATGGAAAGGTCAAAGTGTGGAGAAAGAAAGGATCTGCTCATGATCCAAAACATAGAAGCTCATCAGTCAAGCATGGTGGAGGTAGTGTCATGGCTTGGGCTTGCATGGCTGCTGCTGAAATGGCCTCACAAATCTTTATTGATGATGGAACTCATGATGGTAGCAGCAGAATGTATACAGAAGTTTACAGAAACATTCTGTCTGCCAGAACTTCATCATGCAGCAAGACAATGACCCAAAACACACTGGCAACATAACAAAGAACTTCTTCAGGGGAAAAAAGTGGAAGGTTTTAGACTGGCCAAGTCAATCACCAGACCTTAACCCAATTGAGCAGCATTTCACCTCCTGAAGAGAAGACTGAAGGGAGAAACCCCCCGAAACAAACAACAACTGAAAGAAGCTGCAGTACAGTCCTGGAAAAGCAATACAAAAGAAAAATGCAACAGTTTGGTGATGTCAATTGGTCACTGGTTTGATCCAGTTATTACAGGCAAAGGATATGCATCCAAATAATAAATGTTATTTACTTTACTTTAAGACTATCTGTTACTATACTTTTGCTCACCTAATAATTGAGTGGTCTGCCAACAAAGATTTTAAGTTATTTAATGCATCTAGATATAATTATAAGGAAATTAAAGCTGAAATTCGGATCTGTTGTCTCATATTCATCTTTTGATCTCAAACCCAAATGTCTTCAATGTATACAGTTGCAATCAAAATTATTCAACCCCCATTGCAAATCAGTTTAATTGTCAAAATTGACAGACTTTCAGCTGTTTGCAATGAACAAATCAAACAAAAGCAATAAATAGTTCAACACAATGAATGCTTCAAGTGGTTTCCCCAAATTCGACTGAAAATGCAACTTATAATGATTTCTGATGATTACAAGAGTGCATAAATTAACATACTTTTCAGAAGGTCGACAGTTCTGTATTATAAATTCTTTATTATAATATTTTGTGAATTTTTGATTTCCATGAGCTTGAAGCCGTAATTGTCAAGAATATTTAAAAAAAAAAAAAAAAAAAAAAAAAAAGGCTTGAAATATTTCACTTTATGTGTAATGAATCTAGAATAGTTCCACTTTTTGAATTAAATTATGGGGAAAAAAAAGACTTTTCCATGATATTCAAATTTTTTGAGGTGCACCTGTATGTTTATATATATCCTAACCAATGTCATATTTGCATTATTATTATTATTATTATTAGTTACTTAAGTACTTACTTTCACCTCTTTGCAAATATAAATCTATACCGTGACAGTGAAAAGTGTGATACTGAGCTGTTAAATTGTACCATCCCTAGTTTATGAATTTATGTAATACACACGTAGGAAAAAAAACAGATCAGTGTTCCTCTCACATACTTCTCTGTACCTCAAACAGGCTGTGTGACTTTACTGTACTGAGCCCACTTAAGGAGGAGGAGATTTAGTTGCTATGGAAACTGATTCACAATGGGGAGAACAGAGTGCTGACTAACTGTACATAATTCTGTTTTTACCCACAAATCCGCTCACTTTCTGTGGGTGGAATATTCAGACTGCTCGCTGATGTGCATGCACCGTTCATGTGGAAGACCTGTCGGTGTAACACTACTGTACACTGTGTGGAGACTGTGTGAAACATTGAGACTGTGTGTGCGTGTTTGTTGGAGTGTGGGTGTTTATTGGTCTTGGTATGGCTGAGAGTGCTTTGTATATATTTTTTTTCATGCTGTGCTGTGTGCCTGGTGTATCTGCAGGACTTGGTGTACTTAAAGCCTGAGGCACTAAAGGTAAAGGTGAACTTACCTATGACTGACAGGTTTGCTGATCTTGCATCGTGTTAGACCACTGCGATGCGGCATGCTAAATAAAGATTCCCTTTATGTTTCACACATCTTACATAACAAGGCTGGTGCTCTCTCCCTTTTGCTTTTTCTCTCTTTTTTTAGTGTTCTTCTCGACATTAACAACTCCTTTACAGCATGAACAAGTCAGTCTAGTACATCAGCGATCAGCCACCTACACCCAATAACTCAAACCGTGTACACCCACACAAAACTCCCCAACAAACAAAACACTGTTGTCTTTTTTTTTAACAATAGTGCAGAGGACAAAAATAACCTTATGGCTAACTCGGCATCATCCACATTCTCTCTGCAGAATCCCTGAAGACAAATATTTCAGAAGCATTGGAAGACTCAGCTTAACTAAGAGCACTTGGTAGAGTGTGGGTGTGTTGATGTTCATATCCATCTGGCATGTTCTTTGCTATACCATTACGGCGTTGTGATCCTGATCCTAATTTCTTCTGCTTTTTGTATATCTCATATTAAATTTAGATCTTCAAACGAAGTACAACATAAAATAAAGGCAACCTGAGTAAACACACAATACAGTTTTTATTTATTTATTATTTGTATTGAAGCAAAAAAAAAATATATCCAACACATATCACCAATGTGAAAAAATAATTGCCCCCTTAAACTTAAAATCTGGTTGTGCCACCTTTAGCAGCTGGACTATTCACATTTAACAACATTCACATTTATGGCATTTGGCAGATGCCCTTATCCAGAGTGACTTATATTTATCTAATTTATACATCTGAGCAGTTGAGGGTTAAGGGCCTTGTTCAAGGGCCCAACACTAACAGCTTGGCAGTGACCTTCCAATCAGTAGCCCAAGATCTTAACCACTGAGCTACCACTGCAATAACTGCAACCAAACGCTTCCGATAACTAGAGAGCAGTCTTTCTCTTACTTCTAGGACTAGGACTTACTCATATGCTTTGGATCATTGACTTGCTGCATAATCCAGTTGCACTTGAGTTTCAACTTACAGACTGAAGGCCAGACATTCTCGTTTAGGATTTTCTGGTAGAGAACAGAATTCATGCTTCCCTCAATTGTTGCAAGTTGCCCAGGCCCTGAAACAGCAAAGCATCCCCACACCATCACACTTCCACCACCATGCTTGACTGTAGGTATGTGGATTTCTGTGTTTGGTTTACGCCAGATGTAACGGGACCTCTGTCTTCCAAACAGTTCCACTTTCGACTCATCAGTCCACAGGACATTCTCCCAAAAGGTTTGAGGATCATCAAGGAGTGTTTTGGCAAAATTCAGATGAGTCTTAATGTTCTTCTGGGTTAGCAGTGGTTTTCATCTCGCCACTCTTCCATGGATTCCATTTTTGTCCAATGTCTTTCTGAAAATGGAGTCATGAACAGTGACCTTTATTGATGCAAGAGAGGCCTGTAGTTCGTTTGATGTTGACCATGGCTCTTTTGTGACTTGCTGGATGAGTTGTTGCTGTGCTCTTGGAGAAATTTTGGAAGGTCGGTCACTTCTGGGAAGGTTCACTACTGTGCCGAGTTTTTCCATTTGAAGATAATGGCACTCACTGTGGTCCTTTGGAGTCCCAGAGCCTTTGAAATAGCTTTGTAACCCTTCCCAGACTGATGTATTTCAATCACCTTCTTCCTCATTATTTCTGGAATTTCTTTCAATTTTGGCATAGTGTGTTACTGAGTAAGACCTTTTAACCAACTTCATGCTGTTGAAAAAGTTGTATTTAAGTGTTGATTTGATTGAACAGGGTTTGCAGTAATCAGGTCTGGCTGTGTCTAGTCCAGCTGAACCCCATTATGAAGGCAAATACATTTTCACACAGGCCCAGTTGGTATTGGATAACTTTTTTTGCTTCAATAAATAACATTATCATGTAAAAACTGTATTTTGTTTTTATTCAGGTTGCCTTTGGTTTATCTTAGATTTTGTTTTGATTTAAACTTAGTATGATATATACACAAAAACAGAAGTCAGGATGGGGTAAATACTTTTTCACAGCACTGTACATGGTAATGTAAGTGATAACCCTTGTTATGATTGGATGTATTTTTCAGCACTTGACTGCAAGTTAACCTTCATCTCTTATTAAGTATGTATCATTCATATATAGACGAAACGCTTTATGTCCACACTTTGTAACAATTCTTTTTATTCTTTGTAACAACGCCAAAGTAACTGCTTGTTTCTACTTAATTTTTCAGGATTTTTTTGTGCACATTTCTGACCGGTAAGTGAAAAGTATGTTTAAGTGACAAAGAGACAGATGACCATTAATTTCTGTGTATGTGCATGCCACGGAGCGACAGCAGCAAGCGACAAAACAACAACAAGACATTTGAAATGAGATTTTCTTAATTGTATGCAGATTAGGTATGATACAGTGAAGGGACAAATACAAAAGCTTGACTCCTTAGATCAATCCTATGGCATGTGTACTTTGACATTTCTTCAGTTCTCCCATTCACAACATTAGTACCTACCTCCAGTTAGTTCCCATTTACTGTTTGAAAATGAAAGAAAAACTTACCATAACCATGGTTTCATTTTATACCATAATATAAAATGGGTAAAAAGGCGTTATGAAGAAAAATAAAGAGTAGAAGTACAAGAGATCGTTTGTGCCTCTGTTGAATGTATGCAGCTTATACATTTAGCTTGCTTTGCTAATCTGCAAATGCTAGTATGAAGCCTAGCATGTAAATAAAACCAATTTTCACACTGATTAGGGCATTATTTAATTTGTGTTTAACTAGTTATCTAGTTGTATATAGCTACTATTTTTTTTTTTTAATCTAAATACAAAAAAACCAAAAACAAAACCCTGGACAGTATAAGCGACAACAGTAGTAGTCCCTACATGACCACAAAAGTCAAGCCCCAAGCAACATGAGCAACGGATCACTTGCTAGTGTGAACTGAGGGTTATTTCATGTAATTTAAAAAATAATTCAAATTCATAAATGTAAAATGTTCACCTAAACCATAACAAAACAGCCAGTAGTCATAAGTGTGTTTGTACATACATGTGTATTGTGGAGTGAGTCTTACCTGTGGTCTCCACAATGCCTTCCAGGATCACCACAATCTCAAACTGCTCAGTCTTCATGGACCGCAGAGAAAGGTCATAGAATGGGCTCTTTGAGTCAATTACATGGCAGATGGTGAGAGGCGACACAAGAAATAGCTGATCGGCTCCTGTACTGAAGCCAACGTCCAGCTCCAGCTGGTCCAGAGGCAGGAATTCGCCCTCAGGAGTCTGTCGAGACTACAGACAGAGAATGTCTTACTGTACTATTCATTTCGAAAATAGCATTTCAAAAGGTACAAAGCACTATTGAGGAGGTTCACCAGACGGCTTACACTTTCATCTATGCTCTTCTAGACATGTTGGCAATAATGAAATAAAATCCACACCCAACTATAATGCTAAGGAGAAAAAGACAAAGTGACAACATAAACCAACAGAATAATAGTAATTTTATGATGGATCACAATAACTTAATACTGCTTGGCTGAAAATTTATTTCACACCAAATTATTTCCATATTATTTACTCTAACATAGTGTTTCTCACTCCAGGTCCTGCACATTTTGGTGTGCTCTGACACCCAGTTTAACTCAGTTCTGGCATTTTAGTTAGCTGATGAGTTGAATCAGGTGAAAACACTGACATTTGCAGGATGGTGATAGTCCAGGACCAAAATTGAGAAATACTGCTCTAATGTAAAGTGTATGTTCAAATTACATAGCAAAATCTCCAGTGTTGAATTAACTTTTAGCATTCATTTATGTTTTCAAATTTTACAATATCTGTAATTATGGTTAGGTACAGTTATATATCAAAAAACAAACAACAACAACAAAAAACAACCTAGGCAATCAAACAAACTAAACTAAAGAAATTGGGCAGTGTTATAAATGCTCTAACAATACCCACTATGCTATCTAAGATAATATGTTTCATCTACATAGAAGAATCTATGAATAATTCATGATTCATTAGAAGTTTATGTTTCTTCATAAGAAAGATTCAGACCTATTAAAACAACAACCAGTCTCAAATTAAATCTGCATAAGCAAACAACTGGATGCCAGCCTGTTATGCACTTATCTTGTTTCAGTTATTTAATGTTTTACGTTTCTCATTTTGTCCCTGGAATGAAACAAGAATTGACTTCTGTTTTTTCCACAGGCTTTTTAAATGCACTGTTTTGCTGTTATACTGTGTTGGTCCAACCCTCAGAAAAAATACTAAAAATGTATTAAGAATTATATTATGATTATGAAAATGACTTCTAGCAACACTATTATATACTCTGGCACTTAAAAACTAATTGCTCAAATGCTTTGTCACTATGACTAATTATTTTCATTTATTCATTCATGTTCAATAAATGTTTTCATCCTGGACAGAGTCATAGTGGATGCAGAGACTATTCTGGAATGTCAGGCCATTGCAGTACACTGTGTATACACTCATTCACTGCTAAGGGCAATTTACAGTAACCAATTCACCTACTACTAGCATGTTTTTTTTTGGAGTTGAGAGGAAGCCAGAGAACCAAGAGGAAACCCACAAGGACATGAGCAGAAAATGTGAAAGTCAGTACAGACTGTGTACCCCTAGTTTAGGATTGAACCAGGGATCCTAGGTCTAGAAGGTGACAATGCAACATGCTGTGCCACCCTACTGACCACTGTGCCACCCACATGATTAATACATAACACAGCATGCATGCCAAAATAGAAAGACACACTTTCTTAAGATACATGGCTTGACATATTTTCGTAAAGGCATTTAATTGGTCAAGAATCTGCTCCTCTTGCACTGTTGTCCACAGAGATGTAGCTTCTCCACAGATTTGCCACTGTAGTCACACAAATTCTCAATAGGATTTAAGTCAGGTGACTGTGCTGTCCATTTCATAACTTCAATAACTTTACTTTATGTGCTGAAAGGCACTACATATTGTCTTATTGGAATACCCGGTCAATAGGCACTGAATGACTTTGGACAGTTGGAATCAGGGAGTCAAATATAAGAATCACCGTCCACTTTAGCCAAAAACCTGACATCTTTGGCTGTGATGCATCCCCAGACCCTAATCCCACCCCCACAAGGCTTTACAGTTGCCTGCATGCATGTCTCCATAAACTACTTTCCTAGCATCCTTCTCACATGGACTTGTCCATCAGTTCTATGGAGAAGAAAACTCACTTTCTCCCATTCAGCCAGTGATCAGTCTTTGTGTTGTCTGGCTGAGTCTTTTCATGGCATTGTATGTGCAACTGTAAGCTTTGGTTTCCATCTTGATTTATGATCAAACTATCTTCTTTGGGTGGTAGATGTTGAGATCTGCACTCCATACTCTTGGAGCCATCTCCGCTTTAATCTGAGGACCAGTTTTACACCTATCAGACTCCTGTCTTATAGTGGTCTTTCTCTTTCTCCTAGGTTTTTTTTGTCTGTCACTAACCAACTCTCTCTATGTCTTTTTCAGGATGCCACTCACAATCCTCTGACTGCAGCCAACTCTAATTGTGAACAGCCTTCCTTTGCCAACACAACAAATTTCCTATGATTTTCTCAGCTTATTCTTGTTTTTTTTTAACCCATTATGTCACTTCTGCTCAGCACCAAATCGCAAATAAGTCATCGTTTATTTATACATAACAGCTTGTACTTTCAGACCTCAAGTTGGACTCTGTATTGAGCACACCTGCACTCAGTGATTACGACATAATCATGTTATGGCTTTTGAGCATAGATTGTGTCATTCCTATGCAACCTATAAAAAGATCCTGGAAATCACACCTTACAACACTTATAGATAAAGTAGTCTCATTTATTATGGTTTTCCTCCTTTAAGTGAACAGAAGGAGTAGGATTACTCTTCCTATATTGTGTCTCCTCTCGCCCTCAGGACCTGCCTGATTCATCATAATACTTCTGCTTGGAGCTTCTGCACTTGTGAATCACTCTCTGCTGCTGTACATGGTCCCACATGGATACCCTAAAGCAGCGGTCACCAAGCCTGCTTCTGGAGATCCACCTTCCTGAAGACTTTAGCTCCAACCATAATTGTGCCCACCTGACCATCTAATCATTGCCTTAAGAAGTTCATGATAAACTAAAACAGGTGTGTTAGATTTAGGTTGGAGATAAAAACCTGCAGGATGGTAGATCTCCAGAAACAGGGTTGGTGATCACTGCCCTGAAGATTCCACTTTATACCCAAGTCTCACCCAGTCTTTAGAGTGTAATCATCTGGATACTGTAGATTTGTACCTAAGAACTGCTGCTGTAATCAAAAAGACTCTGATGCTCCTACTGAACATCTTTTCTACACACGTAGTACTGTTTGACTGTATAGAATACAATTGTTGACAAGTAATAACTTATAATTTAACTATCCGGTGAAAGGCAGAAGAGGACGGGTTCTCTTTTAAGCCTGGTTCCCTGTCAGGGTTTCTTCCTCATGTTATCTCAGGGAGTTTTTCCTTGCACCTCAGGTTTGCTCATCAGGGATCTAAATATAAATCTGTAAATTCTGCAAAGCTGTTTTTGTGACAGTGTGTACTGATATTGAATTGAATTAATATATTTAAACGTGCCAAAAACAGTTGTCAGAATAAATGGATGAAATAGCAGTGTAACTGATCAAATGGCTGAATTGCTATTTCATATGTGTATCTGTTCCTGTGCGTAAAGTAACATAACACTTGTTTTTATGAATTTAGCTCTCACATGTTCATCAGGTAGAGTGGTAGAGAAGTGCTCGAAAAGTAAACATGCTCACTTTGAGAAGTTTACATCGGATTTGCGCGGACACCATGTGGCTGTTCCTCAGGTTGCCCACCCGGAACATGAGCGTGAGCTTGCCATCGCGCATTGAGATAGCCGCGTGCTCGCTGAACATGAGCGTCTCGGCGCGCTTCTTCGGCTGCGACATCTTGATGAACATGCAGCCGATGAGGAAGGCGTCGACGATGGAGCCTAGGATGGACTGGAAAAGGAAGAGGATGATGCCCTCAGGGCACTTGTCCGTGATGTAGCGGTAGCCGTAACCGATGGTGGCCTCGGTCTCGATGAAGAAGAGGAAGGCGGACGGAAAGTTGTGCACGTTGGCCACGCACGGCGTGTACTTGTCATCGCGCGCGCGCTCCAGGTCACCGCGCACGAAGGCGATCAGCCACCACATGAAGGCCATGAAGAGCCACGCTACCGTGTACGTGAGCACGAAGATGAACAGGTTCCAGCGCCACTTGAGGTCCACCAGCGTGGTGAAGAGGTCCGACAGATAGCGGCTCGTCTCGCCGCCCAGGTTACCGTGCTGCACGTTGCACCGGCCGTTCTTGTCCACGAAGCGCTGGCGCTTCCTCTTCTTCTCCTGCTTAAAATCACCGCCGCTCGAGGACGTCGTCGCTACCTGGAAATCGTCCCCGAATTTCTTCCGCAACGCGGACATCGTGCTGTCGATGAAGTTAGGGCAGATCCGGCTGATCGTTGTCGCGTCTCTCCCTGCGCACAGTCTCCGATCTCGGGATTGTTCACAGCTTTCCCACAGACGCCTCCGTTTCCCGCATGTCTAACACCGACACTAAAAAAAAAGTTGCGATTGAAAGAGACGTTTAGAATGCTGCTCGAGTGAAGTGTGGGTGTTGGAAGTGATGGGAGTCCGAGCGCCTCAGCTCTCTGCGCCACAGGAGTTTCCCTCCGCTGTGCCTCTGTCATGGGACGGGCTGATGCATTTCAGAACTGGTTTTTGACTTTCAGCTCGAAATCTCCCAAAACCCAGTTATGATAACAGCTTGAAAAAACAGCAACAACAACAACAACAACACCACACGAAGAAACTGCGCTCTCGGATCAATTAAGCACCGCAGGCGCATCAGTAGCTATCTAGACCTGCTTTTTCAGTTGATGGTAAAAAAATCTTAATTCTCGTGAAAAGACACCCGAATCTGAACCTGCAGAAACGCCCGCTCCAACTTTCCCGTGTCATTCACTGTGAGAGTACTAGCGCAGTCTGTCATCCACCTCCTCTGCTCCACTGCGTTCTCCCTACTGTCAAGTATACTGAAGGGCCATTCGGGAATGAATCGGTTCTTTTTGAATGACTCTTGTAGAGCAAGTCAGGAGAATCGATTCCTGAGCACGATTCCCGAACGAAAGTTTTAGAAGTTGTTCTTGACGTGTGATTTTACAATATGCATTATTTATGAACAATTGAAGTTCACTTGGGGAGGCATGGTGTGTCAGTGGTTAACACATTTATCTCACACCTCCAGGGTTGGGGGTTCGATTACCACCTCCGCCCTGTGTGTGTGGAGTTTGGATGTTCTCCCTGTGCTTTGGGGGTTTTCTTCAGATAGTCCGGTTTCCTCCCCCAGTCCAAAGACATGCATTGTAGGCTGACTGGCATGTCCAAATGTTTCTGTAGTGTATTTGCGTGTGTGTGATTGTGCACTGCGATGGGTTGGCACCCTGTCCAGGGTGTCCCACGCCTTGTGCTCCTATAGTCCCCTGGGATAGGCTCCAGGCTACAATGTGTAGGATAAGCAGTACAGAATATGGACGGACGGACAGACGGATGGATGAAATTCACTTTGAAATGCATGGGTCCTGTAGGAATGGATTCTCTGTAGGACATATCCCCTTCTCTCTAAAATGCAGAATGTCCCCCCAATCACCCTACAGAGGCACTGGGATTCAGATACCCATTGTGACTCCCTTGCTTCCCTGAGCTACTGTAATGACACAATTTGATTTTCTTTGCTAGCTATTAAAACCATGGTGACCACGAAAGGAAAAGTGTGAGTGTGAATCCATGTCTGTCTGTTACTACAGAGGTCGAAATGTTAGCCTGTAACACTTGTGACAATCTCTCTGAACAGTGAATCAGACGAATCAAAACTCGCTTACATGGATTCATTTGAGCGCGTTTGCTCAAAAGAACCGAATCCGTGAAATGAGTCGTAATGCCCGCTGTTAAACACTTAACGGATCCTGCGCATTGCGCGCCTCCCGTTCTCCAACTCCCTCCACTGCGCAGCTTCAGCACATTAAATAAACTTCTGGGAACGGAAAGATGGAGGGAATAAGTAGGTGTATGTTCACTATGATGTTATCTTTTCCTATTTTAACTTAGTTAAAATGTTTATTATTATTATTATTATTATTATTATTATTATTAGTAGTAGTAGTAGTAGTAATAGTAGTAGTAAATTTTAGTATTCAGCTGAAAGTCTCTGCCACTTAATTTGTGCCACATAGTCTGTGAGCAAAAATGCTTTTTAAAACATTGTTATATCTGCATAAACAGTTCTTGATGCTTTCAAAAACAGAGAAATTAAGATTTAACTCATATCGAAATATGCCAGTTCTAATAATTTGAATGAAAAGAAGTTTCATTTAAATCTACAGGGTGTCCCATAAGTCTCAATACATAGGGAAAAGTAACACTTTTTTATTATTATTATTTATTTATTTTTTTTCCCATTTTTTCTTTTTAGCAAAATGTCTTCTAAAACTTTTCATACATAGTTTATATATATAAACTGGCAAACACAGTCCCCTATATATGGAGACTTTTGAGTCACCCAGTATTTATACATGGCACATCTTAATTACAGGGAAGTCGCAATTTTGATCACACTGTTGATAGTTGATACCAATACCCGAGATTCACTCATTAAGTACCAAAATAACGGATGTGCCCTGATATATGTACATGATTTAATTGTCCTATTTGTGTCTGAATGAATGGAATAAAGCAGAGCTGAGTACATTCATCAGCTTGCAAATGCCATTTGTGACGCAGTGTCTAATGACGTTTGCTTATATTTCCTGTATTTGCTCTGTGTATGTGTTGACCTCTGAATCTGCCTCTTCATTGTGAGAGAGCAAAAAGATAAGCACAACCATTAGTGTGTTATTTTAGAGGCATTTAAATGGCCGGCCTTCTATAAAGCACTGATTGTGCAGCGCTGTAGGTGTGGGTGCTATCCACTGTGATGAACTGTTCTGGACTGTGCTTAGATATCACCATTGTCTTTCATCATGCTTCATCCATGACTGCTGTCTCACCCACCCACTCGCAAGCTCCTCACCTGCCCAGCCATTCTTTCATACTATCACTGACCTTGTATGTCAAACCAAACAACATTTTTCACAGTTCTTTAATATAACCCAAAAGCAGCTATTCAACTACAAGACATGCCTTCTACTTCTTTAAGTAAAGTGCTCTTCAGGCCATTTGTGAAAATGTCTTTTGAGGCAATTGTCAGAAACACAAGTAGCAGAACAGAAATGCAATAGCAACAGGTGCACATTTTTTTTATAAAAGGTATGGGCTTGGGAGGTTTGCCACATAGTGTATTACAATACAATGTTTTTATGTAAAACCCTGCAACCCTTTCAGAATTTGTTCTCAGTACAACACTTTAAGGAAGCTAATCATACAAAGAACCCTTAAGAAACGCTTTTCCTGGAAAGCAATGACATACTTCAGCAATGTCCACACAAATCAGATATACTCTATGTGCTTTTTGAATCACCCCGCCCCCGAAATGTATTTTGTAACACTATTGATGTTTCCGAATCGATATTGTTAGTTTGTAATAATAAATAAGCTAAAAATACTAAGAGCCCTCCTCCGTTGCATAAGTTGGTAACACCCAACTATTGCCTCGCAACACAACGCTTGATTACTGCTATTTGACTGGAAGAGCACACATAGCTTTGAAGAAGAAGAGAAGCGAGGAAGAGAGGAACAGTAAAAAAAAAAACCCCAAACATATAAATGTAGAAGGAGGTAGGGTAATATGGTGTAATCTAGCTAACTACACTCAAATATAGTATATTGTAGCTAGCTAGCTAATTAATTGCAATTTAGCCATAACTATCAATATAACAAGTTATTAACAAACAGCCTTGTGTTATGTTAGCTAAATTTGATTTTAATAGTTCCAATTATGATCAACAACAAGGTTGTTCAGACTGGACATCGCATTCACACTGTGCACTGTTGGCATGTTAAAATCTCACAATAAACAATGTGTATAAGTATATAAGAATGAACGGTGTGCATTCATTTGGACTGTTATTATGCACTGTGGAAATTGTTTTAATGAAACAATCATTTGATCATAAATGCTTGTGGATGGATGGATGGGTAGATAGAAAGACAGATAATCATGTAATCAGGGAAATGATGTAATGTCACTGCAGATATAACAAAGCTGCCCCCCCCCCATTTATTTATTTATTTTTAAAACTTAATAATTATATATATATAGTGAATCATACTCATTCACACATCAATTCAACACCCCCCATGATATTAAAAACTAAAACGATACTAAAACTAAATACACACTAAAGGTGATGATTTTCGAAAGACAAAAACAAAAGCACAACTATTTATGCACCATTAAAACTAACTGATACGAAACTGAAATTGAAAACCAAAATAAATAAGAAAATAAAAATATAATTTTGAAAATTATAATAACTCTGTCCTAAAGGTGTTCAGTGGGGTTGAGGTCAGGTTTCTGTGCAGGCCACTCGAGTTTTTATGCGCCAACCTTTTCAAACCATGTCTTCCTGGAGCCTATCCCAGGAGACACCCTGGATGGAGTGCCAACCCATTGCAGGGCACAATCACACACACACTCACACACCCATTCAAACAATTTAGAGATGCCTGTCAACCTAAAGCACATGTATTTGGACTGGGGGAGGAAACCGGAGTACCTGGAGGACAGGGAGAACATACAAACTCCAAACATACAAACACAAGGCAGATGCGGGGATCTAACCCCAAACCTTGGAGATGTGAGGCAAACATGCTAGACAAATGTAGGTTAAAAGTGTTAAAAAACAAATTCATTTTAGGGTGCATGCTTTATTCTTATTTGGAATAGAGATTGTATTGGATCTAAACCAAGGAAAATGATTCATTCTATGACATGTGAAGGTAATGTGTGGATCAGAAGTGCCATGCCATCAAATTATGTCAGTATAACCGAAGGAATTTATCTTTCTGGAGGCCAAAAAAAACAACCCTAAACTGAGGTCAAGACACAACACAAGGGAGGTAATTTTATTTTAAGTTGTAGTATATAGCCCTGGCCTCTTCTTGAAAGATAATGAAAGACAAGTTGGGGTCAGGGTGCTTCAGAATGAGTGCAGTGGTAAATGATCACTTGAGAACCAAGAAGTCCTGGGCAGTTCACAGTAGATTGTTCCATTTATCCTTTAAAAGTGAAGTGAGTGGTGCAGCTTTCTGATGAAAGTGGTACAGCGTTTCTCATGAAATGTCAATAAGAATTGACGAACCCTAAAAACCTCTGGAGGGCCTCAATGCTTTGGGCGGTTGGCCATTCTGTGACTGCCTGAACTTTAGTTTCATCCATGGTAACACCCTCCTGTCCCTATTAATGATAAACCATATGCTGATCTTCTATGGAACTGGAAAAAAACAAAATGTACACTATGACAAATCTACCTATCATGCCTCGGAGGATGTGACAAATGCCTGGAACAGGCAGGAGGTGTTGACCAGACCATATGGCATTATTAAATATTCATAATGTCCCAAGGTAGTCCTAAATGCAATTTTCCACTCATCACTCTCTTATATTTTTTGATCAGGTTGTAGGCTCTATGAAAGTCTATGAAAATTTGTGAAGATGGTGGCTGATTTTTTGCTGTTCTAGGCTGAAAGTCACAAGATGTAGTGGATAGCAATAATTCATGGTGATCTGATTGAGAAACTGATGGTCAAGCAAAAGGCCCCCTTTTTTCTGAACAAATAAAAAGCCAGCAGATGCTGCTCCTCCTCAGATCAGCTTTCGTTTTTACGACATGCTCGCTCGCAGTGTCCGTGCTTATGACAGTAACGGCACGCATCTCGCTGAGCAGATCATCATAGCGAACACATGAGCTTTTACATTTGAATCTCTTTCATAAGCCGAAAGAGTATCAGCAAGACCACTGAGGTGTAAGGCACGCCAGGGGGGTTTCAAAATCGGCAGCACCTTGTGTAAGTCAGCCCACTGACTAACGGGAGCATGGCTTCCAAGAACATCAGATTTGGAACTCATCTCTCATCCCCCATACAGCATGAATGTCTGAGCATAACACTGAGTGTATTCCATTACAGACTCGGTTTTACTTTGTTGACACTCAACAATTTTATGCCAACACTCAGTACTGTCCACAAAACCACGAATGTGCTCAAGGATACCCTTCATACATGTCTGTATCCCTCTGACCGACGCGAGTGACTCTTTTCTGTTACAGTCCTTGTAAAAATCGTTCAACTTCTCCACTTCGGTAGACAGAAATATTTGAGAGCATTTAGCAATAACATCCAAAAGATGCAGGTTGTACAATTTGATTTTACGTGACATCAAAGTCAGAAATGGACTCATGCCCATTTCTCTAGGATGTTTAAAATCCCATGTCATTTTATGTACTTGCTCAGAGCTCAAAGGCCGTGATTTTACCGTCACTTTAGCTCCTCCTGCCCTTTTGGCTTTGATTCCTTAATCGACATCAGTGCTATGACGGTGGCTGCTGGATCTAAGCCAGAGTCACCTGACTTGTCATCAGAGGATGACGAGCTCGAAGACTGCCATCTCTTTGGTTTGATCAATTTAGTCGAAGACAACATTTGTTTTTCCAAAACCTCAACTTTAGCCTGGAGAGAGTTATTAGCGTGTTGGAGCTGCTCACAAGTTTTTTGAGCGGAGATAGCGGCAGTTATGATTAGCACATTCCTGCATCAGTGTAGCGATTTTCTCATCTCTATCTTGCATTAGGAAAACATACCATTGTCTAAACACTTGCACAGCTGCCTCAGGGTCTTTACGATTGACACAATTCTCCAAAGCTGAAAAACATTGCTCTCTACTCCACACTGTCTGTACTGAAATACCAAGATCTTTACACAGTTAATCTTTTTCTTTCCACACACTTTATCTAGCATTTGCCCTAGAGCTTTCCCAAAACTATTGTTATCAGCATAAGGCAAGAACACAGCTGGTGTGGAAGGCTCTCCAACACCATTAGGATCCGGAACACTTGTGTTATTACTCATTACTAAAATAAACAACGCAACTCATTCGATCAATAAACTTCCACTAGACTTTAAAGTCTAACTCACTTATTTTAGCTAGCTTCACTATACTGATTTATCAAACATCCAACTAGTAATTCTGGATACGATGACCCACTCACTCACCTGACATATGCATGTCTCAAGACCACCAAGGACAGGATCACCGGGTCAGGTCAGATAGGGGATGTCATCTGTCATCTGGGTCATCAGACAGAGTACGTCCTATCCTACTGACAACACCAGGAACTGATGTAAATCTTTTCTGAATGATTAAAATGCTTCAGCTTCACCAGAAGTAAGATGTTTGGTGAATCAGGAGCCCAAGAACCAAGGTATAGTCAAAGAGATGCTTTATTATGCGAGCAGAGACACCCTGGGCATTACAACGTTTCGTGGTCTCAATCTTAGTCTAAAACATAAGTTGGATACAGTTGGCTTTTGTACGTGCAAGCAACATACCCAAGACCAGTTAAGGAAAACGAGAAAAAAACACAAGACAGGAGGACAGAAACCCAAAAACTTCATGAGACCATGAGTAAGCAAAAATCACATTGAACTGATCTTAAATGATTGAATCATAATCATGGAAAATAAGGAAAATATTTCACAGTACCTTGCTTCAGGGCTTCAGAGATATATTTTTCCACGGCTTTGCGATTGGATGGGGTAAAAGATATGTGACCAATGATAGGGTTATAATAGAGATCAGATGGATAGCACAGTCTATATAGGGAAAAGATCATGAATATCAAAGAATAGGGCAGCACAACTTAGGTTTGCAAAATTGCATCTGAACAAACCACAAAAGTTCTGAAACATTATCCTTTGGATTGATGAGACCAAAGATAAGTGTAGATGTTTGGCCATCATGCACAGCACCATGTTTGGCAAAAACCAAAACAAAATGCATCACCACAAACACCTCATACCAACTCTCAAGCATGGTGGTGGAGGGCTGATGATTTTGGGCTTGTTTTGCACCCACGAGACCTGGAAAACTTGCAGTCATTGAGACAACAATGAACTCCAATTTCTACTTTCTTGGTCATCTGTCCAGCAGCTTAAGCTAGGCCAAAATTGGGTCATGCAACCAAAAAAAAATTATCTCACTCACACCAGCAAAACGACATCTAAATGTCTATAGAAGAAGAAAAAAAATCCAGGCCTTAACCCCAGAGAGATGCTGTGCATAAACAAATGTCCTTAAATATCAATGATCTGAAGCAATGACGTAAAGAAGAGTGGGCCAAAATTTCTCCAAAATGATTTGAGAGCTCCTACAAACTTAAACCCTTAAACTATGGAAAGTATTTACTTTAAGCTATTGTTGCTAAAGGTGGTCCTATATGTTACTGAATTATAGGGTGTACTTATTTCCCCCCACATGGTATCTGAATCTTAATTTACTTTTGGGAGAAAAAGACTACATATTGAAATCTGCTGTGTTTTTTGTTCTCATCTGAGGTTATTTGTTTGTTTATATAAGTTGGTAAGGAACACACAATTGTTATTTAGGAACTGATCATTAAAAACATAGAATTTGAAGGAGAGTCTACCTTCTTTTTCCCATTAAAGTATACATATATCAAATCCACCTCAGGGCTTTCTACTGATGTAGAAGCTATGATTATAACTGGAGGAGATATAAAGGTAGGATGACATTCAGGAAGCAGTGATTTCAAGTTCAAGTTAATACTTGGGTTATTGTTCTGCAACCATGGTAATCCCAAATGATGGGGTAGTTGAAGGATTCAGTGATAATGAGGGAGGTCACCTCAGTGTACATGCCACTGGCATTAGTGTGTATGGGGATAGTCTGGTGGGTTGGTGACTGCCAACTGGTTTTCCATCCAGATCTTGAACATGGATAGGGGTTTTCAAAGGTTGTACAATCTTGTGCAGATGGTAAACTGTGTTCAGGTCTATGAAATTTCTGTGTGCTCCAATAAGTAAAGCTTTAGTAAGTTAGTGGACTACACCAGGAACAAGATTTTTTTTATTTTTTTTTTAAATATGCAAAGTCCTTAGATTAGTAATTATGAAGTTGACATCAGTGCTAAAATTACACGCTCCCCAATCTGCAAGGATGTATCTCCACCTCAATTTACACCCATTCCCTGAGAGGATTTAATGGATACTGTGCAGCACTTAAAATGTTCTTCTAGCTGTTATGGTGACAGCCCTGCTAATTTTTAAGAAGAAGGTATTGGGAACTGACAATGCTTATCTACAGCCGATTGTTAATGAATTTTTAATGTTCCAGACTACTTGAAGATAGCATGTGTTCAGTCTTTCCTAAAAAAAACAAATCCTGACCTTAATCAAACTATACGCAATAACTATAGAGTCTTTGATACAATTGATGGTGGTACAGTAGGCTTAGTCAGTGGACTTGTATTTTGGGAACTGCTCTTAATTGTTTTTATCTTATTGTATTTATCTAATAGGAAATTGTCAGTTTATGGTGTCAGTTTTTTGGGGCCCATTTTATTTTCACTCTATATGCTTCCCTTGGGTATTTTAATTTAACATTATTATGTCTCGTTTCAGTTTTATGCTGCTGTACTTGTCTGTAAAATGTGACAGTTTTAGGTTGGCCAATCTAACTAAATGTTTTTAGTCATTAAGGACTAGATGTTTTAATTAGGTTAAACTAATTAGATTAAATGAAAATAAAACATTCTTGTAATTGGCCATGAAACTATTTGAAAGGATTTCAGGTAGCCCTTCTCTACTGTCCAAGGTCTCTTGGAATCTATTGTTAAATCCTTTGCCTAAAATGTAGCAATAATTTAAAAAAAACAACAACAACTCTTTAACATGAATACGTAGTTCAATCCTACATTTTACTTTAAAGAAATATTGCTAAAATTAGACATGCATTGTCCTTTCGAGATAAGGAGAAAAAGATCCATGTATTTGTGTAATCACATCCAGATTACTGCACTTCTTTACTTGCCTTATTCAAGGATTTCTGGCTCATATCCAGTTAGTCTAGAATGCAGTGGGTCATCTTATTATGAAAACCAAACACAGGAATTTTACATTTTAAATGGCTGGTCTTGTGCATACCAGGCCTTGCATGGAGAAATTTCTAAACAAGACAAGGTGTGCAACAAGACAAGCAGTGATATCTTGTGAGATTCTGAGAAAAAAAATATAGTGAGCATTGTAACAAACATCCTTGGCACTTGGCACAAAAATCCTTGGTTGGTTCTCCATCATATTTATCAGCAATTAGGAGACCAGAGCGAGGACCGAGCACAGCTGCTGCAGGGCCAGACTGTTGGAGTTTCTAACATGACCGTGATCTGTTATTGATCGGCAGTGTTGCTCGCCAAGAACATAGCCCTGAGCTGTGATTGCTTGATGCAAGTCCCTAAAACTCATTGCACCCATACTTGCAGTGAGGTCTTCTTGTACGTCTGGCAGATCGAGGGTTGCAAATGCAATTTTATTAAAATAAACGATGGCAAAAGTCTGACAATCGACAAACAGACATAAACTAGGCATAAAATAAACCTAATGCTAATTTACAACTGGTATTTTATGATTCTGATGAGAATCCCCAGGCTTATAAAATGCTAATAAATGGTATCTGCATATTGCATTATGACTACAAATATAGTCATAACATATCTACAAAATGTCTTATTCAGTTTGTCATAAGCCCCATGATAGCCTACTTTACTGGCACTGACACTTATTGGACCTCATGTTGAGAGACAGCAACAACAGACTCCAAATGGAAATGTCACATTTAGAATCAGCACTAAACCATTTGTATATGTACCATAAACACAAAGCTGTCCAATTAAGAAATTGTTAGTCAAAATAGATTTAAATAACCTCAAATTAAAGGCAACATTCTGCACTTTAACTTTATACTCATTGCTTCATTGCAAAAGCAGTATGTTGTAAAATCTCGGTGCGTAAAGGGCAAGACCGAAAACCACTTCTGAACGCGCGTGATCTCCGATACCTCAGACGTCACTGTCTTATAAACCGTCATGAGTCTGTAATGGATATCCTGACATGGGCTCAGGAATACTTTGGTAAACCTTTGTGAGTCAACACCATTCACCGCTGCATCCACAGATGCAAGTTAAGGCTTTACTAAAGCAGAAGCCATACATCAACACTGTCCAGAAGCGCCGCCGACGTATCTGAGCTCTGTCTCATCCGAGATGGTCAGTAGCACAGTGGAATCATGTTTTGTGGTCTGACGAGTCAACATTTCAAATAGTTTTTGGACAAAACAGCCAAAGAGAAAAAGGACCATCCAAGCTGTTATCAGCGTCAGGTCCAAAAGCCAGTGTCTGTCACAATATGGGGGTGTGTCAGTGCCCATGGCATGTGTAACTTGCACATCTGTGAGGGCACCATTAATGCAGAAAGATACTGTATGTACACATTTTGGAGCAAAATATGCTGCCATCCAAAGCAGGACAATGCCAAACCACATTCAAGCGCATGGTTGCGTAAGCAGAGAGTGTGGGTGCTAGCATGGCCTGCCTGCAGTCCTGTCCTGTCTCCGACTGACAATGCATGGTGCATTATGAACGCAAAATAAGGCAACGAAGTCCCCGAACAGTTGCGCAGCTGAAGAAATGCATAATGGTTGAATGGGGGAAAATTCCGCTTGCTAAACTTAATCAACTGGTGTCTTCAGTGTCCAAACTATTAAAAGAAAAGGTAATGTTACACAGTGGTAAACAGTCGACTGTCCCAACTTTTTTGGAGTGTGTTGCAGTCATTCATTTGAAATGAGTGTATATTTTCAAAAAGTAACTTAAATTCACAAAGTAAAACATCAAATAATGTGTTAATAATGTGTTTTCAGCATAGTACAGGGTGAACTGAATTTTCAAATGACAATTTTTTTTTTGTATTTTCCATACTGTCCCAACTTTTTCAGAATTGGGGTTGTACAGAGACATGAACTGCACTGTAGAATACTAAAAAAAGACTTTCCCTTTAATCTGTTTCACTCAGTGTGGAATCATATCACTAGCCTCGCACTTGCTGTGTGGCTGTGCCAATATCAATCATTTGTTTACCCAGCAAAATTCCAGACCAGAAGGGGACTGTAGTGTCATCCTCAGATGTCCACCCTCCAGACCTGATGCACTATTTGTCTCTGTCCTCTATTTGAGATTTTTCCAAAACACAATAAACAGCTCGATCCCTGCTGCATATAAACTTAAAATACAAAAAGCATCAATGTCAAATGCTTGAATGTCAAATACAGTGCACCAGGCTTCTTCTTACTTCATATGAATTTCTCAGTACAATTTAATGATATATAAATGTTAAAGCAGCTCACTATTTTATGCTTCCTGCTTGCATGAGCTCCAAAAGCTACATCTCTTGTTAGTGTTATTAGTAGAACAGCAGCCAATTTAAGAAATGACCCGAATGCTAGGACATAGAAAATGTGTTCTGTCTTTCTCTATAGTCATAATTTTTAGTGTGCATATACATTGCTATTCTTGGTGCCAGATATGCATGACCCACATGTCAACCATACTTCAATTATTTCAACTAAAAAATATCTACAAACAGGAAGTTGGCTTAGAAATGTAGCATTAACATAATTGTACATTGAATTAATACATATGAGGTAAAAGAAGCAGAGTTACATTATCCATATGTGCTAATTAAAATATAAGGTAGATAATTAATAGGCTAATCTACATAATGATGCACTATCATTTGGTTCCTATTTGCTGAAATGAATTCTTGCAAAAAAAATGTTCTATTAAACACTGAATAGAAATGGGGACAAACTCTACAGCTGAGTGCAGACATTTTCATCTCTTAGGGTTTTAGAAAAGAAAACTGTCCTCAAAGTATCTACAATTAAAAACAACTCCAAGAAGGTAAAAATTTAATTATCATTACATATAACATATAACACTATTTGACGATTTTACATTTATGAAATATAACACACTAAATAAATAACTGTGAAACAAAAAACACTAAATGTCATGCATTTATAAATAAATTGGCTTGATTCCTTTTGTCCTAAGGGTATGCAAATTTTTTTTGTGCACGTGCAGAAGGTGAAATTTATTTCCAATAATGTGATATATCTTTCGATGGCAGAGGAGTTTAAAATAACTTGGATTTAAATGTCATTACATATGCTGCTTCATATTCCAGTGTTAGATGCACTATATTGGAATGTCTTACAGGTAGAGGTAATACATTACATTAGCATTTAGATTTTATATTAAGTGGCAAAGAGGAAAGCCCTGTTATGAAGAAAAAAAAAAGAAAAGAAAAAGATTATTATCAAAATTTACTCTTAGATTGAAGAGATCTGTATTATGTGTATGTTGGAGCACTTTGTATCTGATAATAGTAACACATGTGAACAAAATACTGTGCAACATCTGGTCTTCAATCAAACAAAATGCATGGTACACCTGCCCTACACTTCACTGGCTCCCACAGCATGCATCCACACTCATTTGGGCCTACATTCCCATCTGATCAATAGCGTCTCAGAGTGAATAGTGCACAGTAAAACCCCCTCCTCCTCAAAATTTAGTCTTTAGGCTCTGAGTGAAATTCCCCATCTGAAGCCCTTTGCAAAAGAATTCAAATACAGAAACATTAGTTGTTTAGGATGTATAGGATTGCCTAATTCATAGTTTGACTGACTATGTTGTGACCAGTGTTGGTAAATACCAGCATTTACCCCAACACTTGTTCTTAGATGCCCTCAGTTTTGTTTCTTCCTACGACTATCTCACACTTTGTTCTGATCGGTTGGTGGGAACTCTGTCTTGCAGCACTGCTTCACTCATATAACTTTGGATAAATCCATTCATTCGTTCATTTTCAGTAACTGCTTTATTCCAGTCAGGGTTGCAGTGAATCCAGAGCCTATTCTGGGAACACCATGCATGCACACATTCACACACTCCTTCACACAGTGGCAATTTTGCATAGCCAATCCACCTACTAGCATGTTTTTGGGAGATGGGAGGAAACTGGAGGAGACACACACGGACATGAAGAAATCGTCAAATTCTGCACAGGAAGTAACCCAAGCTTAGGATCGAACCAGAGACCTTAGAGACAATGAGGTGGCATAATGGCATAATATAAAGTCTTTTCAAATCTATTTAAAAAAACAACAACAACAAAGCTCCATATTTAAACATGCAAGATCTCAAATTGCAGTGTCAAATCTGTCTAAAGCTGCTCCATTCTCCTGCCTCTGCAAATAGCTTTCTTTTCTCTCCTACATGTCTCTCTACTGCTCCTCCCTCTTCTCTACCCATCTACACCTTTTCCTCTCCATGCCTACACTATCATCTTTTTTGTTTCTCTCTCTCTCTCTCTCGAACACACACACACACACACACACACACAGACACAGACACAGTGAGATACACATAAAGTGCTGAGAGAGGAGAAAGCTCTTCACAGAGGCAGCTTTTGAAGAGAGGGTAGTTTGGCACTGCACAGAAACACCCAGACAGGAATAGCAGTATGTCCTTGGTGCTCTCTCTCTCTCTCTCTCTCTCTGTCTCTCTCTATTTCTTTCTTTTCTTTTTCCTTCCTCCCCCACTCTCTCTGTCTCTCTCCCTCTGGATTGGACTAATGAATCATGTACACATGGAAAGGTTTGCGTAGGAGAAAGAGCATGCAAAATAGACAGCTTAAGAGTGGACCCTCAATGCTTAAAAAAACTGTTTACATTTGATACACTCCAGTTTATTGGCTGTTGAGTAAAAGGACATGCTTTTGGACATGCGTGGAGCTAAACACCTTTCATGCTTAACTTGGTCAACCAAAGGAGCATGAAAAAGTATATAGTATATCTTATAAAAGACCTGTTATAAATAAGCGGTTGAGCTCTGAAAGCTTGTGACGCCTCATATCCTAGAACCCACACAGTTTTAACTGTCTTAATATGAAAAAAAAGTGATTGATGTTTATACAATTTCCTCTCTGTCAGCAAATTATTTGCCCAGGTAAAAAACCTATAAAGAAAATATTATATTATATATGCGTTATATTAAGTACATTATATGTGCATAGCAACAACATTATATACAATAAACCTGAATACATTAACATGACAGGATGATGGATTGAATGGTTCATGAATTAAGACATTGTCAAAATTATTTATACCAGAGAAGGTGAGTAATTTTCTGTAATACCACTGCTTGGACAGTAGTAACAGCTGTAATGCAATTCACAGGATTATATAAATGCTTGTTTTATATATATAAATCACGATAGGGTTTCTATAGTAACAGCTCATTCAAAGAGACTGGTATAGCAGATGCTGCACATCTCACCTAAGACTAAGAACAAGCATATTTGAAAATGTGCTTTTATTTTGCAAAGAAAAATATATAATCCTTGATATGGTGAAGCCTTCTCTAAGCAGAAGGAGTCTCCAGTATTAGCTTTGTAACAGTCAGAGGGAAAGGTTTCTTGATAACAAGCTGGAATTTTTTCTGTCTTCTGATTTTAATAGAGTGAGAGAACAAATTTGTAAACTAAACTGTTTGACATTAAAAAGGTTATGTAATTAATAGTGTTGGATTGCCTTCAGTACAGCAAATGTACAGTTCATTACCAGTTTATAAACACTTTTAGACATGCCTCATGTGCTAATTAGTCTGTAACTGCTCATGATAATGATGTTTTGCATCCATTTTAGCTAGGTTAGAAGACAGCTAGTTAAATATATTTCTAGCTCAATGCTCTTCTTTTAATTAACATTACTGATATTGGCTATATTAGGTAACTTTATTCGATCAAGTAAGCATGACTAGTATTAGTAGCTAGAAAAAAAAAAAAAACATTACTAAATAATGACACAGCCTTATCAATGTACATGTGCAAAATGTCACCTTTTTCCAGTCTTCAGTGGTCTACTGTACAATGTGTTGTGCATCCTCTGACCGCTCTCAGTAACAGGACATTTCTTCCCACAGAACTGAACATTATTTTTTCCTGCACAATTTTGTGTTAATTCTACAGACGTGTTATACAAGAAAGAAATATTCAGTTATATAAGGTATATCAGCGGGATATCAGCAGTTTCTGAAACACTTAAACCAGCTCATGTGGCACGACAAAGAATGCCATGTTCAGTCACTGAGATCACATTTCCCCCCACTTCTGATGTTTGATGTAAGCCTTAACTGAAGCTTTTCACATGGTTCTATGCATTGGCTGATTGGTCAATTTAATGAATAAACAGATGAACAGGTGTTACTAATAAAGTGGTTAGTGAGTGTAAGTATTGTGAAACTCTTTAGACTAACAGGAAAAACTATCCCATAGACACTCATCTTGGATGTTGTTGTTTTGTTTTGTTTTTTAGCTTGGCTGTAACCTGGTTAGTCAGGTGATAAAAGGTGATTGACATTACTCAGGGCTTTTCTGAAATCTTTTCAACTTTTCCGCTCTGGTGAAAAGAATGCTTGTGGCAATGCTTTAAAAATCTGACAGGCCTACTGGATGCTTTGCATAGGATTACATAAGGTAAATATATACTGGTGGTTGAGTGTGAACATACTGCAGCCTTCTTACATTTAGGGAGAACACCACCACCCTCTGCTGTTACACCTCTGCTACTGCTATTGTCACCGCCAGGGATTCCGCCAAATCAGAGAATTTCTTTTCTTTTTCAATCAAATGGAAAGAATATGTTATATTACGCAATTGTATTATTTTATATAGCGTGTATGTATAGTGTGAAATCAGATCAATTGGGAGTATTTGACATAGCAGCATTTATTTTCTGTCCTGATAAGTAAAAGTCGAAAGTTATTATGCCCTTGCAATGGAACTGCTTGATTAAAAATAATGACTTAACTGATGTGACATTATGTAAAGGTTGTGGTCAGCATCAAATAGGAATTTGACCCCAAAAATGCATATGTCTTGGCAATTTTTTTTTATTTTTATAAAAGGTTATAAAATTCTCATGACTAATAGGCCTATATTCCTTTTATTTGAATATGCATTTTTAAACAAGATGTGCTACTGTAACAAAATAAGCATAAAGTTCATGTATATATGTTTAGAATTGAATCATTTTCAAGATATCCCAAATTTGAACAAAGCAAAAACAAAACAAAACAAAAAACATGACTTGGACAGCATGGTTCAAGTTAATACGAAGACTGGAGAGTGGAAAAGTGCAGGGATATAGTGGACACATGAATGAATGAATGGATGGGGAGGTCATGGTGGCTTAGCGGTTATCATGCTTGCCTCGCACTGCCAGGGTTGGGGGCTTGAATCCCACCTCCACTCTGTGTGCGTGGAGCTTGCATGCTATCTCTGTGCCTCTGGGATTTCTTCTGGATACTCCGGTTACTTCCCCCAGTCCAAAGACATGTGCTTTAAAATGATTGCCATTTCAAAATTGTCCATAGTGTGTGAATATGTGTGCGATTGGCACCCTGTCCAGGTTGTCCCCCGCCTTGTGCCCTCTAGTTCCCTGGGATAGGCTCCAGACCTCCATGACCCTGTGTAGGATAAGCATTAGGGAAAATGAATGGATGCATGAAACATCCCACAATATAGTTAAACGATGCATTAATGCATTGCATGTGCATTAAATGGTCCTTTAAAAAGCAGCGGAATGAGTTAGACTGGTAAATATAGAATGTTGCATGTTGTAAATGTAGAATATGCAAATATTTTTACTTAGTATACTGTGTTCATATAATGTTAGAGATTAATATTGATTTCTTAATCCCATATTATGGCCTTACTGCAAGAAATACATCATGTAGATAATAAGCACCATGAGGATTTTTTTAAAAAAAATGTTTCATTAATGGGAACAAAGCTAAGGAAAAAACATTTGGGGGGAAAAAAAAAACATGCTAATACATTTAAAAAAAAAAAAAGCCTCTGAAATATGACATGGACATTGTGGGGTTTCTCCAGCATGTTCAGTGATCAGCTCTAACTTACTTATTAATTAGTATCTTTCATGTTATTCCCTACACCAAAATAATTCATGGAATCTTTTGCTGTAACTTTCAATGTTATCTACAAATTGGCACATCTACACTGAACTTATCAGTCAAGTAGCATCTAAAGGAAACATATATGCTTAAATAAATCTTCGCTGTAACATCAGTTTATAAAGTCCTTTAAAGAAAACATCACATCAAGGAGCAAATTCATAAAGAAACAAGGTAAGAAATACATTTTTCTGAGCCAAAGAAATTCAAAGAATATTCAAGTTTTGCTTGAATTCTTTGACAGCCTTCTGCAATCATTTTAAAATATCAGGCCCAAATGTGAATGGATTTTTAATGCTACACACTTAGGTTATTCATTATTTTATAATGTACAGTCGACCGCACTGGCTCTCAGCGCCTGGGCTGGTTATCATGGGGCATGGCCACAGCTAGCGAACCACACATTCTCAGAAAAAAAGGGTACTAAACTGTACCTTCCTTGTTGCTGAGGTGGTAATCGTTTGTACCTTTCACATTTTTTGCATTTTCAACTTGTCTATGCTTTCTTGCTATTAATAAAAACAAATCCCCCACCAAAAAAATACATGATACATTTCTGAATCCTCAAGGTGTTAACTGTCTACAGGTGCACCAATAACAACAAAGAACCATGTGTTTCCAAAAAACAAAACAAAAACAAAACAATTTTTTTTTTTTTTTTTTTTTTTACAAAAAAACAAGCAATGCAGTTAAAGGGGAAGATAACACAGGGACTTATGAAGCAGCAAAACAAGTGGGTATACCGAGGGCATATGCTATTTATCCTTACACATGATTTTATGGAGATGCCAGTGATCCTGACCCTTTCTGCTCTCCGGACCTGCCTGATCCATCTTGATGCCCTAACTCTGGATGGAGCTCTCATCAACTGGAAGCTACAGCCTGCTACGGAGGACGACCCCAAACAGTGCAGCCTGGAGATTGCTGAGATTGCTGAGGATGCTGAGATTGCTGAGGATGCTGAGATTGCTGAGATTGCTGAGGATGGTGCTGCTTGAAGTGCCATGGAAATGGTTTTGGACCATAATTTCACATGAACAGTTGTGCTATGGTGCTGGAACTATGGTTGCTGTTATGGCCTTGGGACTGCAATTACCACATGCCGTTTTGCACTCAGGTCTCCTTTAGTGAACAGCGGACTAGTTCAACTAACAGACTTCATATAAAAACCATAATGAACTACCCATTACTTTCACACTATCCGTTGTTACCCAGATGAGGATGGGTTCCCTTCTGAGTCTGGTTCCTCTCAAGGTTTCTTCCTCATATCATCTTACGGAGTTTTTCCTTGCCACCTTCGCCACCGGCTTGCTCATTAGGGGCAAATTCACACATTTAAAATCTGTATAATGTGTTTATATTTTTCTGTAAAGCTGCTTTGAGACAATGTCCATTGTTAAAAGCGCTATACAATAAAATTTAATTGAACTGAATTGGAAGTCATTATACGCAAACAGCCCTGGGGAAAAAGTAATCATCGACAAACAGTAAACAGCGACAGCGCCGTACTAAGTTTAAACAACTTGCGTTTAGTTAATTCCTATCACATTTCCACTAAACTCCAGGGCAGTTCCAGGCAAAAAAAATCTGAAGTTACACTAAGATTAGCCCTAGCGGCGCCGGCATTAGCTGTATGTTGCAATATGTTGTGATAAAATGTAAGAAACAATCTTAGTCATTGATTAAAATTGACTCAATATAATTGGCCTATAAGAACCAGTGTAACACCTGAAAAGCTATCCCAGACCCCGGCATAAAATGTAAAACTCATAATTGAACTGTATTTCATTGTAGCTATTTGGAAATGCAAATCCCTGCAAGCCTTCTGGAAAGAAACAGCACAATTTCCAAAATGATTAGCTAGGGCATCCCTGTCTGCCCTAAGATTTGTATTCTTGGTGTTTAACATCCCATTAACATTGTCGTTAAGATCTCACGAATAGAAGTAAGTCTCTGTCTGTTATAGGCTATTGCCATCTACAGGAAAAGTGAATGGAGTCCTTTTTTGTCTCTCTGGATAAGAGATCTTTCTCCACACTCTAAACCCTAATGTTGTCTTTACTTGACTAAACATTACCTCAAATGTTGCGTTTTGGATCCATAAATCAAACATCTGAGTTTGTTTAACTTACAGTATTTACCCATAAAATACATAAACTTAAGATTTCAAGTGTTATGAACTCAAAATCATGATTAAATTTTTTTTTTTTTTTTTTTTTTTTAAAACCCTCACTCTGGTCTTTCTTTGACATGATTGGCCATGCAAGGAGTTCTGCCTGGCAACACTGGTAGATCATTGCAAAAGGCGGTCCTCTTCGACTGGCCTGTTGCTGGTTCCTGCATAGTGAAGTTGAAGAGTGCATTATGAGTGGGAGAGACGACGCCGTGTGTGTTTACAAAGAAATGGCAGTCATGTAGAGGACGTTTTGTAAATGAAATTACTTTTTTTGCTGGAGATTTTTGGGACACCCTGTATTTAAGTGCACTTGAAATGAACACCAAGTTACGTGAACTTAAATATACAAGTTTTGAGAGACCCCATTACTCAATTAAACTGAGAGAATGAGTTTACTCAATCGACTGAGTTCAGTCAACTTGTTAGGGTTTGCAGTGCATGCTTAGCAACTGAAAGACTTGCCTGTAGGCCTACAATCAAACCGAAAAGTGATGTATTCCATTAAATGTGGGGTCCTTTTCTTTAGTTTTTGGAAGACAGTGATCTGATCTGAACTATTACTTTTGACTGTGACCATTTTATTTACATTATTGTAATTACATTTATTACTGTACAGAACTGATTAAGATGGCTCTGATGATAGTACTTTAACTCTCTGAGGGGTCTATCCCCTGATTTTTTTGTTTATTTTCCTTTAGCTTTTTTTCTTTCTTTTCTATCTATACTAACTGGATTGGGAAGGTTTCAGGATGTCCTTTTGTTCTTGGTTTGCTGGTTGCATTAGGAATAGCTGTAGCACCATGTTATTCTCTTTCTGTTTTTTTTTTATTAGATTTGTTCATTTGTCTACTGGTAGAAGAGGTGAATTGCTCTAATTGTATTAAAGATAAATGTTTTTTCCTAATAAAAAAAGATTAAACAAAACAAACAAACAAAAAAAAAAGATGGGAGGAACATCTTGGTGAATTTACATCCATCCATCCATCTTCCATACCGCTTATCCTACACAGAGTCGCAGAGAGCCTGGAGCCTATCCCAGTGAACTCGGGGCACCCATCACAGGGCACAATCGCACACACATTCACACACTATTGACAACATGGACAATATGGAAATGCAGCCTACAACACATGGGAAACCACACACAGGGTGGAGGAAGCGTTCGAACCTGCATACCCAGAGGTGCGAGGCAAAGGTGCTAAACCATTAAACCACCATGCCTCCCATGGGTGAATTTTTCATTTGAAAATATTTTTTTAAAAATGAGAATGAGAAACGTGACTGATCTGCCAAGTACTGGGATGTGCATACACTATTAGACAACCTTTTTAAACAACTGATTTGGCTAAATTGCCTTCATCACAGTGCCTTGTACCTCAAATTCACAACCATACAGTATATAGGATGTGGTCTATTAGAATCCTTCTGCACCAACGTGATGGAAAGGGGGGGGGGGGGGGGGGGGGGG
>JANDJT010000021.1:4853559-4864574 GCA_024331685.1 Stegophilus panzeri | reverse complement strand
ATTAATATTAAAGTTTAAAAGTTTGTTATAATATAATGATAATTTTTAAAAAAAAGATATTTTATTTAATAGATATTTTATATGTACAATCAACATAGTTATCATCTTTAGGAATCTTTAGGACAGGGGACATTAACTGGTGGACTGTGGTCCATATGCAGATCCAAGAAAAGTATTTCAGTGAATTGAACAGAAAAAAATACTAGTAGTAAACATGAACCATTGTTGCTGCTGTAGCACATCGTAGGGCTGGAAAATAAGACAATATAGTCTGAAAATGTACAGAGTGCAAGGGTGAACATGTAAAACAAACATATATAAATAATAAATACAAAATTAAGCATACGTAGTTTTACCCATCCCCCTTCCCTATATATATATATATATATATACACATACATATATTTTAGAGAGAGAGAAAGAGAGATAGACAGACAGATAGATAGATTGCCATCATATATCATACAAATGTCTTTTAAAAGTTGTGATATGATATTTTAGTCATCTTGCTCAACCCTAGTCGATTCAACATGCAGTAATGTAAAGCTTCCAGCTGAAGTCAGCTCATCAAGAAAGGGAACTGTTTTTATTTCATTTACCTTTCCTAGTCTAATTAGCGATGTGACTACATGGCTTGTTAAAAGATTGATGAGAAAAACGGAATGCTTAAAGATGAGTGGAGAGAGAAGTGTCTGTGTATCAGTTCAAAACAGATCTCATCTGTGTTAGGGGTGATAATCAAAAGTGATTTTTTAGTACAAGTCATTAAATGTTTATTTTCAGTAGTCACCAGAAGGCCCTTTATGTAGCTGGATCTTCACAAGCGTTAGTTGAATACCCCTGCTTTGGGAGATGAATGCAATTAAGTAGCATGCATGTGTTACCATACAAACAAAACAAATACCAATACACATAGCTACTGATAAATAGTGGATATTTAGGGAGATTTGAATTTCACCCTAAATATGGATTTGTATATGTTCTATGTTCTAAAGGCATTCATCAGCAGTGGATATCATCTGAGTTAAATCTGTATTAGTTTTTTATGTTGGTACTAGATTTTTAAACTCTATGGTACATTACTCAAGCAATATCCAATTTTTCAAGCACTCCAATTTTATTTTCCTCCTTCCAGCATCATCCCGCATGTCTCATGAGAGAAATATGATCATGCATTATTAATACCTCATTCGCTCAGTCACCTCAGCAAACACATCCACAAAAAAAGTCAACCATGCTCTCACTGGCTCACATTAGTGTAACCATGGCAACATCACATGCGTATGCAAATGCGGTGGGTGTGTATTATTTCCTAGTGCAAGTTGCACTCAGTGTGGGGAAGTGTGGGAATCTGGAGAGAAGTAGAAACAAAGACTCACTTTTAAAGCACAGCATATAAATATTATAGTTCCTAGGCCTATTATTGCATGCTTCTCTATTTTGACAGTTTTGTGTATATGACAGAAGATTTAATTCATGAAATATATCCAGATTAGCCATCATGCTTCTCTCATATTACTTCCATATTTCAGCAATGCCTTTTAAAACTCTTACATGAGTCTGTCACCGTTTGCATTATTATCCAATTATGACTATTTGCTTCAATCGTTATTAACCATTAAATTTTACAATAATGTTTCCATATAAATATTCTATATGTAGTTGGTCAAGCAGAATATGTCAGCAAACAACACGTTTATTCACCTTCTCTGGTTCATCACTACAATCAAATCTCTATGCGAACATATTTTAAAATGTGTCTTAGTTAAGGGCTTTGACCTGTTAACTATTTATAACTATATTTTGTTGTGTAACAGTATTAATTACCTGAAGTCTAACTAAAACTCATTGTACATATGTACAATGATTGGCTATAGTACATTATTCACTCACATAGTTTTTGCAGTAGCACATTCTTTATACTTCAGAGAACTCAATTATTAATTGCAATTGTTTGTACACCAATTAATCATCTGCTAAAATTTCATAATTTCATAAGTGTAACAATTTATTAAGTCGTTTGCTGATACACCATATTAATACTACTACTTCTACTACTACTACTAGTAATAATAATAATAGTAACAAGAAGAATTGCATCAATATATTTTAAACATAATATCATGATAACACCATAATCCATGATAGAAAATTATGCAATTATTATATCTCAAGATACCGACTCCAGACACTCAGCTCACTTCTCTGAGCTTCAACTCTTATACTTTACTTTTAGAGGACAAATGCAGTAAAATATCCCATTCCCCACAGTAGGCCAGTATATAATAATTGGTTAAATGATGTATCATAATATTCATCATGTACAATATTATTTCTGCTATAATGTCATCAATACTGTTCCATTTTTCTAGGATGGCAAGGTGTTGAATGGCAGCATGTAAACAAATGTCACACACATAATGTGCTAGAAGAGATAATCTACGCAGAGTCCCTAATGAAATGCTGTCAAGGCTTCATTTCAGTTCAAATTCTGCCCCATGAGAACAGCTTTTAAGTATGTTTTAGTGCTTTAGTGATTAGGAAATTATTGTGTATTAAAAGTTACATTTTGTTCCACACCTACTGCAGAGTAATCTGGCTCTTCCTTCTTAAATTTTGAGAGCATATCTTGATCAACTATTTCCAGCAAGTATGATTGACAGACCTTAGTGCTTTTGCGGTGATTTTTAGCAGGCTTTGGGCATCAGTCATGTCACTCACCTGATCACAGATGAGTTCCCACTTCTTCTCGTTATCGTACTGCCGCAGAAGCCTCACCTTGTCTGGCGGAAGGTTCATGGAGTTCTGCAAGATACAGAAACTGTCATCCATCAATCCGCATGTCCATTTTAGTCATGCTTTGACTAGACATTGTGGCTCACACCTACTTATTGAGTTTGTCCAGATGGATTGTCCAGATTTGGAATAATTGAGACTAAGCACCTGGTAATCTCATAAACATATGGCAGGGCCATATGTAAGGGATAAAACATATTATGAAGTGCTACAGTAATCAGTGATGGGGAGGCATGATGCAGCTCACCATGAAGTGGTGTTAGCATTTGAAAATTGATTGTTTTCCAATAACAGCACATTCCAAAGTGTCTTACTCCTAGTACAATTTTTCTTTATTTAAAAACATAAATTTTATCCATTTATAGTTACTTTTAGTGTAACTAAACGAAACAAGTTAGTTCCTATCGTCACTTACATTATAGCAGGTATAAAGAATAGTTCCCTCATCAGCATCTGATTTTTCTCTCTTTCTTTTGTTAACAAGACAAAAAAATGCAGCTTGTCATGTCACCAAGAAACTGCAAATCCCTGAAGACTTTCCCACAACAAAAAACGTACGGGAACAGCTTTACCTCTGACTGTTACAAAGTGCTGACAGTGGAGATTCCTTCCAAAGATACAAATAAATGTCTCCTCAGTGAAAGCTTCACCATGTCAGTGATTGCATGAATATACAGTGTGTATTCATTTATTTGTAATTTGAAGGATTTTTTACGTCCTCGGGTCAAAACACCACTCTAAACTTAACCCAAACCTTACCCACTTAAAAACCTTTGCTTTCATTATGATTATAAAACAATACACTGGTTTCTTTCTTTTGACATATATTTGAATCTAGCATACATTCTTACTGAGCACTGTATTGCAAGTGTTGATAATAGCTTTTGTAAATTGTCCTTGGGTGTGACAGTCATTATAGAAAGTAAAACTATGATTCTAACAGATCTCTGGATTTACCTGGAGGTGTGTACACATTTGCATGTATTTCCTAGGCAAAACATTGAACTGAAATGACTTGTAAGTCACTGCATTTGCAGTGACTGCTGGACATTACAAAAAAATGTGTGTAATTGTTGATATGGTGAAGATTTCTGTGAGGAGATTTTGAAAAACATTTTTGGAAGGAGTCTCCAGTGTCAGTATTTGGTAACAGCTTTCATTCCCGCCAGGATTTTATGATCACAGAAATCAACACAAAATCAAGCAAACGCGATAATTTTCGGAGGAACTTGCATTTTTCAAAATTACCGCAGATTTTGGCCAAGACGTGTGTCATCACAACGCACGTTCAGTCAAAGCCCTCTTCGATTCACGTGCGTCAAACATGAATACAGCTAAAAGGTCTCATTTACCAACAAACATCACTGTGAAAGACCATGCAAAACAATTCTGTGCAATTGCAATTTTGCCAATTCAAGTAGTTTTCCACAAAAAAATATGCAAGTTGAATCGCAAATTTAAAAAAAATCCGCAGAAAAAGCAAGCATTTTTGGCTGCAACAATCACACACACACACACACACACACACACACACACACACACAAAACCGCACTATGAAATCCTGAACTTTAAGTTGTCTGAGACAGGAAAGTCTTCAAGACGTAGATCTTATAGCATAACAGCAAATAGCTGTGGTATAAGATGAATAAAACACTTTAGGACAAGTTGTCATTGGAAAATAATAAACACTGATTTGGTTATAGATTCAATTATAACTGTCAAGTTTTGTTCTTTACTTAATGCATTAAACTACAATGACTAAGAGGTGATAAAGCAACAGCACATGGTGTCAGAAAGTCAGCTGTTGTGTAGGAGTCATATTATTTTGCCATGACACATGGAGGACATAATACGATGTGGTATCATCCACCTGCAGTGTGCTCCATAGACTTTACAAGCATCATATTGAGCACAGGGGAGGCACAGGGAGTGCTGTAAGCACAGATGTATTCCGACTCTCTTGGGGCAGGCACACAGATGATTAAATGGCTAATTGGGGAAACCAGAACAACTGTGCTTCTTATTTAAAAGAGAGTTCAAGGAACCTTAGACTGGTGCAGTCAGGCTTAGTCGGGTATAATTTGTGATGCAAAGTAGTGGAATCGAATTGGTGATTTGCATTCCCTCCATTTTGTATGTCTCTTGCTCTACACCCTCCAAAAAACACACGTACGCACACAAGGATTTATGGATTGTAAGTCTGAGTGGGGTTCCTGTGAGGTTTCATTCAATCTTCTGTGCTATGAATACACATCATACGGCACCTGTCAAAGAGAAATTCTTTATGCTAATCGGATCAGAGACATCAGTCCCGTAAAGTCTACGAGGACACCCCAAGACTTGTCAAAATGACATGGCTATGTATTTCGTTATATAAACTGGATAATATATTTTAGATATAGGCATAGCCTATAACACTCTATAAAATAGAAATAAAGTTAAAAAAAAAAAAAAGGAACCAATTTTGGATTGTAGTTTTTTGGCTGCAGCTTAAATTATTATACGTTACGTTATAAATTATTATTATTAATTAACAACAATGTTATAAATTTGCTACGGATTACTTTTTTGACACTGCTTAGTGCAGTGTTTTGCGGATTTTGGGTGCAGATTGTGTTTTACGAACATGTTGCCAGTTATAATGTATTATATATTGGTGGTGTTTTAAGTGTGTTGCGAATGATGCCAAGTTGGAACAGTAGTGTACGGTTTTACATCGTTGCAACATACTTTAAAACAGAAATGGTTTGTTAGTGCAGATACACTGTCTGCACTTACACTTTCCCTTTGTTTGCCATAGACAATGCCTGATTGGAGTTCATTCCTATTGTTTTCTTTAAAAACATTATTTAGTACAGTATTGCTTTTCAAATTCAGTATTATAAGTGGTGTTGCCATGTTTTGAAATACCATTATAGCTGTTTTGCAGTTTGTGCACACACCCTCTGTGTTATTATTGTGTTACCTTACTATTTTCACATAGTATTTATACTATAAATAAATAATAAATGCATTTTTAAAAAGGGGAGTGTAGTAGTATACCGTTTTTGGATTGGATGTACACTTGTGTTATGAGTCTTTGGCGATGCAGGGTATGTTGTCAATTGCTAAAAATCATTATACAATTATTTAAAAAAAAACAACGTAATTTAAACTGGAGTGGTTAAATACTATTTATGCAATATTGTAGCATGTAGTAGTATGCAGCAGCCTAAGTGCATATCAATAATTACTTTTCGTTTGACAGGCTGTGTACACATAGCATGTGTCTTTCCTTTACTTTCTCAAATGGTGAATATCTAATATCACTACAATCAACAGAACAACTGGCATGGACTGGCACAGGTGACTGGTGATTGGATTCCGCATGGTATTCTCCATTCGCATGGAACTGAGAGAGCATGCACACGTCCAAGCAGACGCCAAAAATAGCCATTACAAGTAGACGATCGCATGTAGCTATTGTGCAGCCGCAAACATCACATATCCAGCCAACCTCCACACAATAGATGCGCGCGCGCGTGTGCTGCTGCTTTCACGAGCGATCTGGCCAAGAAGGGGGGAGTGCCGTCTAGAAATCCCACTGTGCCATTACTATGAGGTATTTCTTTTACTGTTTTTTTTTTTTTTTTTTTTTTTTACACAGATTGCAGGACGGGACAGGCAGACATTACCAAAGCGATGGAGAACCTCTCCTCGAGCTCGGCGGGGTCAGGCATGGGCAGTTTGGGCGGCTTGTTTCTCGCCCTGAAGTCTGTGAGCTGCGCGTCCACGCTCTCTGCGTTGCCCATGTTTTTGTTTGACGATGATGATGATGATGGTGGTGATGAGGATGAGAATAAGGATGGCTCACGAAGAGAACTGTTTTTTTTTCCTCTCCCTTCAATCAAAATGTATCCTGGTGAAGAACAATACAATACTCGAGGAAGATGCGAAGATCCAGATTTTTTCCCCCCTCATAGGTCAATACACGTTTCCATCGATGTGGCTCAGACGCGCTGCATCGCTACATTGTTAATCCGTGCTTTTTTTTTTATTCTTGATCCACCGCTCGGCCTCGCAGCGCATCTTCTCTCACGGAAAGCATCGCTTATAGACACAGACAGCGTCTCAGCGGGACGTCGTTCTCCGCATCTAGCGCCGTTAATGTCTCGTTCTCCGTTAAACACTCGTCTGTGTGCATGGCTCTGCCTCCATATAACTTACTGTCCCGTTAATCCTGCGCTCTGGCGATAACACACGAAGTCCGAGCAAATTCAGCCCCCGACACAATGAACCCTTTCAGCATGAGAAATCCCGCTGAGGCGTGACGAGAGTCGAGGGGGTGGAGGCGGGGGCGGGGTGCGGCAATGTTTTGTTCCGTTGCATTCTGGGGCGTGTAGTTTACAGACATGGTCCTATGAGGTTAGATTTGTGGCAAAAAAAAGTGCGGAAAGTAAATTTTCAGGAAATGAACCAAATATACAATGAGAAAGAAGAAAAACACTCGGCAACTGAAAACAGTGAACTCAGCCGCACAAACTGAACATGGTCTTCAAATAAACAGCAATATTTGCTAACAGTTTTCTAAGCTTTGTTTTTGCTAATCATGGTTTATGAACGCTGCCAGAGATTTCGTTTTACGCTTCGTAAATTTACATTCGTGTGTGGGCGGGGCTTAAGAACAATTCACTCTCATTGGCTAGTGAGATTTGGAGGAAGTTGAAACAACTTCTTTCTGGATGCGATTCTCTGTATAGTTATAGTGTTTGCACTTTGTAGTGGAAATTACTTACGTACTTAGTCAGTATATTAGTGCGTAATTAATATTTGACGTTTGGGTAGTCTCATACCACTATTTAATTTTTTTTATTTTTTAGAAGAGCTCTCAGGAGCGGCATGGAGCTTCGTCGTCACCATCATTGACGTTATCCTCCTCCTCCTCCTCAGTTGGACACTTGAGCTGTCAATCCAAATCTCACTTGCCAATGAGGGGATATTGTTGTTAAGCCCTGCCCACAGGGGAAATTTGTGCCAGAATGACGAATGAGCGTAAATGAAAATCTTGAAAGCGTAAATGAAAACTCCGGCAACGTGTTCATGAACCATGATAAGTGAAAACGAAGCCTAAAAAATATGTTACCAAAGAATGTTGTTTATTTGAAGACCATGTTACATTTTTACCACTGTGTTCACTGTTTATAGTTTCAGAGTGTGCCCGCCCCCCCTTTCCCCCCTTCTCATTGTTTATATTTTAAAATGTTAGTTTCCATACTTTTGGCACAAATCTAATCCCACGTGGTTCTCAACCAGGATTCGGGAAGCACAGGAATTAATTTCAGTTGGACTCAGAATTGCTCTCAATAGTACTACATGATAATCAAAATCTTTACAATAACAGTACATGAATATTAACGCACTAATTATGCACTGAATGAATACTTACTGAAATATTAACTAATGAAAAGTAATGATGTAAGTATTAATTCATGTAGTGCATGATTATTCATTGTACTGTTATTGTAAAGTGTTACCAGAATCTCAGCCTTGCTTCAGTGAATAATCTCACCTACATACTGTAGCCTTTTATTTAAGAGCTGTAAGCTTCACACTCATACTGAACATCCTTTCAACACACTGATTTTGTAAAAGAGTAATGATTAACACATAAGCACACTAAACTTCTGTGGTCCTGCACGGTCACGCTTATTTGCATAAATATATGCCCCAAAATTACCATAAATGGTAAACAAGTTCCCTTTAAACAGCATAGCAACCTGCATTCTGCTTGTTGCAGACAACATGGAGCAATGCTGGCCGAACGGTCTGTGATGCCCTAGAAGAGATTAGACCATGGGTCCTCAAAAGAGGATGCTGTGTTACAAGACACAATACTAAAAACTTGACAAATGAAATGAATGAAAGATATCATGTTAGAAATATCAAATGACATTAAAAGAACTTAAGTAATATACCATTGCACTGGTCTCAGTTATTCACAGTCGGCACATGACTTCCTCATGCAGTTTCACTGTGTGAAGCTTATGCTTGTCCGGTAGGTAGAGATGCTTTGGGCCACAGTAATCAGGTTATTGGTTAGGGGAGATGAGGAGAGGGAGTCCATTCTGCTGTGCAGCATTGCACATACCCTTACAACCTGCCATACATTTGTAGCACTCTCATCACACACATCCAGACAATGCCATTGCCCTATAAGCAGGCCAAAGGTGTGCCCTGCTCCTGAACTTGCTAGAGTAGTGTCTTTCCTCTATGCTTTGTGGGTTAGGGAATAGAGTAAGGAGCATTCGCCTGAGGGCATAGCCATTGTCACCTGCAGGAATGTTGCATTTTTTAAGGCTAATAAGATAGGATTAGAAAGACACACACAAGTGTTTAAATCCAGTGAAATTTGAAAATAGTTTAAGTGTTATCTTACCATGAAGTTGTGGAAGAATGAAATAAAATAGCCAAATCAAGCTTTGATAAGCTGCTAGACTCTGCTGTATTACAAGCAAAAGGTGCTTTAATAGTGTATTAGTTAAGGAATGTGCACACTTATGTAATGAGGTTATTGTAGGTACCCCATCCCCCCTTCCCAAATGGTTCTATTAGATTTTTACTAGAACTTTGTTGGCTGCTATGTCACAATAAAAATGGAAACCGATCTGACAGGATTTATCTTGATTTAATGTTTTTTTTACATCACAAAAAATTTGCTATTTTAACATGGGAGTGTAGACTTTTTTATCCACTATAATTCTCTCTTTAAGCAACTGGTTGCCAGGAATCCAAGGGTTGTCAAGACCTGTAAGTGGACCAGTATTACCTGGTTTCACAACATTGGTCTAAACCTGATCCCAAATCGTCACATACTGTAGTTCCAAGAGAATGGCTCCTGGAAATCTAAATAGGCCCATTAGCCAGTCATCATCATTGGCAAAGAAATCTTTGTGTTCTCTAAAAACATGTGCTCACCTTGCTTGTCAGTTGGTTTTGGTCTTCTAACAATGGTAACAACAGAATTGTGCCATAGACAACACACCATTCTATAGACTATTTACAGTATATCATTCTGTAACTTACTTATAGATCTGCAAATGTATGAAAATGTTTCACAGCTGTTTGCAGCCTGTAATTTCTCACAATTAAATATAATGAATATAATGAAATATAACAAAGTATTAATTTGTTTGGGCAGGGGATCAGACAGACTGTAAGATGGAAAAAAGTTATTTAAAGCAATAAGTATTAATAAAATATGAATAATATTATTATTAATATTAATGGTGCCAGTGGGGCTTGTCACAGCCTTAGTCACTGTGTGGCTCTGGTTGTGTTAGGCAAACATGCCTGAGTGGTATTAGGTGTAACGTGGAAACCATATGGAACCAGTGGCACTGAGCATGCATTAATGGTGCCAGTGAGGCTTGCTAGTCACTGGGGAGGCCTGTATGGTTTTGGTTGTGATAGGCATGTTGGCAAGGTTAAAGGAAACATGGTAATCCTATGGGCACCGGAGAAGGTCTGACAGGGAGTAATGCCATAGCAGGACAACATATACCTGTCTAATTAATAAGAAACAGGCAAACCAGTCTACACAAATAATCTCATGATTATTTTCTCATGATCAGGAAGCCTATATGCAGTGATTATGTAGTTGTATAACTTGATATGAAGTGTTACATGTGAGATTGGTGATATGTGCATTTAGCTATAATTCCCTACATGTCCACAAGGTGTCACTAACTCCAGGTGTTTCTAAAATGTTGCATATGACTCTAAACATCGGTCAAATCTTCCAGAAATATACTCCCAATTTCCAATTTCTAGTTTTAGGGTGGGACGTTCCATACACACATTCCAGACACATTTTAAATATACATATTGTATATAAATGAGGCCCCAGGAATATCCTCAGATGGCTTGTCTCTGCAGCTCTTACACTAGCGCTTAGACATTTCAGCATATCCCATTCTGAAATGGGATAGAGACCACATTAGAGACATCACCTTTAAGCAAATTCATGGTTTCTGAATGTAAAACCTGCTGAACCTCCTGACTTGTCTGTTGTCTATTATCTAGAGATGCACTGCTACAAAATTTCTCAGCCGATACGATAACCGATTATTCAGAGTGATATCGGCCAATACCGATAACTGATACTTCTGCCTTTTATGCCTTCTTTTAAATGAATAATAATTAATTCCACAATTCTGAAGGAAATGCAAATAAAAACTTTA
>JANDJT010000021.1:4833677-4853262 GCA_024331685.1 Stegophilus panzeri | reverse complement strand
ATTTTTCTGTGCAATATATACTTTGTCAACTCATCTTCATTTAAATCTTTCAACGGTGTACTGGCGCTTTAATTCAGCTCGAGCAGCACGGCAAAAAAATTAATAAAATTAGATTCGGCGTTGAAACTCCTGCTTCACTGCTGCTCACATCCGGTGTAAAATATGATCAGTGCAGAGATTACAGAGATTACAAACTACAGTTTTGTCATAATTCCACACAAGAGACATTATCTTTACACACAGCACAAAATCGATGTGTTTTCCTGCCCTCTTTTGATTCACAGGATTTAATCGGCCCTGATCATTGGAATTTTTAAAATCTATCGGCCGATACATCGGTGCATCTCTACTATTATCACATTACCCAAAGAGATAAACATAGTTAACTTGTCTTTTTACAGATAGCTCAATCTTCCTAAAGAAGGAATAGACAAACTATCTAGCAAACATAAACTATAAACTATGACAAACTACCATTACCAGCTAACCTAGCCAGCTACTAACTAGCATAAATTTTTATCAACTTAGCTTATGTCCTAGATAGCTATGTGCCATACTGAAACAATTTTGAACAATATAGCTAGCTAATACTACCTGCTGCTAACTAGTGCTATCTCTCCAAACATCCAACTAAATATGACAAATGTTATATTGGTTAATAGGATCTCTTTGAGAAACAGAGAATTTGATAATGGCTAGGAAGTCTTGCTCATTAAGCTCTTTAAGTTTACCCCAATTACTGGTTTACCCTTTCCCTAACTAACAAGCTTTCACAGATATATCAGAACAAATAAAATAATATTGTTTAACCAAAATCAACATCAACATCAACATACCTCAACTTTGAGCTTGTTTTTCTTCTTCTTCCTTTCTTCTCTTCCTTTTCCCTGCTCCAGATGGATACTGCTTTGTTGATACTGCACATGATGAATGGCCACATAATGTCATTTGGTCAATATACACATAAAACTAAAATAATGATTTAGAGCTGAGATAGATATGATTCATTCACTGCATGAAATCACACATGAGTAAAAAAAAACTTCTCAGAGATGAGAAGTGAAGTCAGAGTTGGGGTAATTGGAGTGGAATAGCATTTTTCCAATGGTGGTAGGTCTGACTGTTGACTGTACCCATGATTATAGTTAGGGGAGAGTGGGGTCAGTTGTAATGCTATCAATTGCTCCAATCAGCAACAAGCTACAGTGGTGACACTCACTCTGCACATGCTCAGTAGCATCCTCTGCCTGCCTACAAAAGAACAGCAGTATAATCACAACTCTGAAGAATTGATCACTAAAACTCAGATTCTGGTTTTTGTTATTAAAGTAATTTTCCTCATCTGGCAAACATTATGAATTATGTGTTCATTTTTGTACGCAACTGTGATATGAAACCAAAATAGGTTAGTTTCGATCACTGTCACTATCGCTAGGACAAAGCTGAAGGAGCCATGTGCATCAGCTGACTGAAGTATTTGTGCATCATGCGTCATTGGTATTCAAACTTCAGACATAACTATACAGACTTATTCAGGAGTTACTTGAGATTTAAGCATGCTTGGTTGAGTTTGCTGAACACAGAGACATGTCTCAATTACGCATGATTCTGACAATGGGCTTGTGTAATATTAGCTTGTGTGAAGAGCAGTATTAAGTCAGCACCACTGTGTGACAGTTTGATATAACCACAATATCCATACCACTTATCCTACACAGGGTCACAGGGGAGCCTGGAGCCTATATCAGGACACCTGTCCAGACAGGATGCCAACCCATCGCAGAGCACAATTGGAAACAATTTGGAAATGCCAATCAGACTACAATGCATGTCTTTGGACTGGGGGAGGACACTGGAGTACCCGGAGAAAACCCCCAAAGCAAAGGGAGAACATGCAAACTCTATGCACACAGGGCAGATATGGGATTCAAACCCCCAACCCCAGATGGGCAAGGCAAATGTGCTAACTACTAAGCCACCATGCCCCCCATAACCACAATATGTCACTGAAATTCATGATTTGGGTTATAAATACAAGAAAAGAAACAGTGGAATGCCATTCAAATGCATAAATATGACACTATTAAGTAATTAATAGTCTCATCCCTTATGAAGAAAATATTATGATTTTCTTTCACATGGATTGCTTTGCTTATCTTGAGGGCCAATTTTTTTTTAAATGGATATTTAAACCCTGGCATAATTTTAACAATGTCATGAATCAAAATAGCTTAATTAAAACTTCATTAATGTGTGTGCACGATTAACTGTTAGAGCACAATATAAAAAAGGCAGAATAATAGGATTTGCTGGATCAAGCGCTATTTTATAAGATGCTGAATAACGAGGGTTCCTTCTTCAGTCTTTAAAGGCAAGTGCTACTGAAAAATCCTGTCTTGGACATTTCTTCTGCATAATCTAAAACGCTCAAATGCACAGCAAGAAAATCAACTTCAGAAGCTGAATAATCCATCTTCAAATGATGTCAATTTTAGACTTAAGGTCAAACTGACATGTGCAACTGACCCTGCATGATTAAGGTCCTTTGATGCCTTGCTGTGACTTTGAACCTCTTTGGAGCAATTCCAACATCTTATGAGTTCTTCTGCTGGTTACAAGGATAAGTCTTATATAAATCCTATATAAATGTAAATATACTGTAAATCCTACAAACTTTCATCCACTCATCCACTCACTTGAGATAATGCTCTAGCGAGGATCTCAGATGCATGTTACAACTACCCTACTCTCCCCTACTTAGAAGTTATTATAGCAGTCATTCTAGTTGATTGGTCACAGCATAAATAACAAGTATAAATAATGAGTATGAATAAAGAAATAAACTTGAAATGCATGGTTTAGAAGAGCCTGCTCAAGAGGCTGCTCCCCCCATATATTGTCACATTGTAAGAATGTACGTCTTCAAGCCATGCATTCATGGCCACTATTTATTGGCACATCTCCCAATTAATATTTACATTAACATTTATTCTAACATTTTATAAGTGAACAAACACACATACTAAGAGAGGGAAAGACGTTTATTTATGTAGCCACTCAAATTCGGAAGCAAACCAATGACACCGATGAAATCAACACATTTAATTTAAACAATAGTTTACCTGGTTTACGATTTTGTCTGTGTTCTGTATACTTCTGAATATCCTTCTGTGTGTTCTGTATTCCTCTCAGTGACTATTTTTGCCGAATTATGTAAAGTGTAAAACTCGCCAAAGCCAGGTTTAGGTTCTATTAGTTTAAACTAATTCCTTCTCTGAGATGACTCAGAAACCTCCAGCAAGGTGGCAAAAGCCTGTACAAAGACATAAATAAAGGATGAGGACTGCGATGGGACCTTCTAAATCATATTCAACCTCAATATGCAAGGGTGCTTTGTCATGCAAGTTGACTAAAGTAATGGTGAAAATCTTAGAACTGAAATAGTACAGGCAAAATTCCTAAAGTCTGGTGGAGAGAGTTAATGCCTTTCAGAGCAGTGTGATATTATAGTTATTAAATGCCAATACAGAGCCCCAAATCAACCAATTAAAGAAGTAAAAATACTTGCTACTTCTGATGTCTACACGAGTCAGATTGTCAGATAAAAATAATGTTTATACAGTCAGGTTTTCAAAAGTGTATCAGTAGCCGTAGTCTAGAATGAAATATCATGCTAGGCTACATTAGTGTTGAAATACATTACATGTCTTTTTTTCACCACTTGAGTGTGCTAGAGTGTAAGCAGAACCGTGAAACATGCACAAAAAAAGCTGATAGACTGGGGAAGCCAAAGTAGTGTGGCCCGTCTTCTAAAATATGTGCTGATGATCTGGAGAATGTCCAAATGTAGGCACTGAAAGGTTTGTTCAGCAAAGCGTGCAGTTCTGACACTTGTCCATTTTTGGCCAAACAGATCTCAGCGGCTGCTGATTCTCAGAAACCAAGCACAAGCTGGAATGTCTTTGATCTTGCTGAGCACTCACACAAAACAGTCCGTACTCTTTTACCATTGCTCTGTAAAGACAACAAGTGCATGAATGTTTGCATTGGTGTAAGACTTACAGTCCGTGTTCACAACAAAAGCAGCAGAGAAATAATGTAAGCTTTAAGAGATTCAAAGCTCCCACTGTATCCAATCTTCCACCTGTTCTTCCACTCGTCCCTTTTTGTCAGCATTTCCTTATCCACAGTGTTACTCACTCCTCTTCTTCTTCCTCCTCTTCTTCTTCCTCCTCACCATCTCCTTCTTCCTCATGCATGAACTCCACCATCAATTCGGCCGTGCAGCTGGCTTCTCCCAGGCTGTTCACCGCTTTGCAGGTGTATTTGGCGTCGTCATCAGGACACACCTCGGATATTACCAGGCTGCAGTGGCCATCCTCTTCATAGTCAATCTGGAAGTGACGTGTCTCCTTGATGGGCTGGTCATCCTTGTACCATACCACCTCAGGATCCGGGTAGCCTGAAGGAAATGCACACAGCAATTTAACACCCATTTTCTTTAACCCAGGCCTTCTCATGCTTTTAAAAAAACTGTTTAGGTGTAGGCAGTAGTTGAGGTTTTATGCTACTAATCACACAGTTCAAATGCCAGCATCAGAAAGATAATGAAAAAATAGCCTAGATTTATCATTTTTTGTTGCTGTACTAACTTGTTTCTAACAGGGCTTTATCCTAATAGTACTTTTAGATCCTGACCTATTTGTACTATCATGAGGATATGTTTTTCATAGACATACAGTAACTACAAGTACTTCCGTAAGTTGCTCCGGATAAGGGTATCCAAGTGAAATGTAAATGTAATTCAACACAGTTAGGTCCCTGAGCAAGGACCTCAACATCTCATTTGTATCCTACCTCAATTTGTCTCAAACTGTCATTCTCAACTGAATGAAAGTAAATACTGTATTCAGCATATCTTCTCATTATTATCATTTCCTAATTATCATTAGAAATATGAACAATATATTTTGAAATGGACATATTAAACCTCTTTACATCCTTGGGGATTCTGCTCACTTGATGGAGTGACATGTCATGTGACATGGATTAAAATCACCTCTTTTGTATTTATATTCACAATTCTTTCCCATTTTTGTTGTTGTCAGCACAAAAAGCCCTGAAGATGATTTCTGCAACAATTAATTCATTATGTTTTAACTAAAACCATCCTAGGATAAATTATATACTACACATAATTCTTTATTTTAACACAGTGTGGAAGTGTTTTGAATGAAGTTAACAATTCAATTAATTTTAGTAAAAATTGTATTACATCTAAATAGATAATTAAATAAGTTGGATTCCATGATTGGGGTGCCATTATGTGCTATTTACAATTCATGTACACTCCTTGGCAAAAAAGGGACAACTATTAAGATTTTAATGGTCTTAACAACAAATCATTGGTCATGAAATTAGCAAGAATTAATAAAATGTACTCCTGAGACCTCCTGTGCCATCATTTGCTTTTGTTTGGGGAAAAGCTAGAAACAGGGAAATATATACTCACTTATATAGCCGTCTTGTACACAAAGGTAAAATCATGATAATGATTAAAATGTTTGATGTAAAATTCAAACTAACACATGTCTGGGTGTACATAATTAAAATAAAGTCAATGTAAAATAAAACAAAACAATAAATAAATAAATAAATAAAAATAAAAAACTGTCTGCAAGTTTACCCACAAGGCTTAAAAATATAAAGAAATCAAAGGGAAAAGCTATCCCATACTAAGTTACTTTATCTATTTGTTTAATTCTTGCTAATTTCCTGACCAATTATTTGTTTTTAAGATTATTAAAAGCTTAATATGTTGCCATTTTGGACTTGGCCCATTTTTTTTTGCCCAGGAGTGTATAGAAAGTGAAGGTAAAGGTCCCAGCCCACTGTAACTATACTTTACATTAAAATATAATAATTAAAATACTTACAAAGCTTACAAATCTTTTTTTGCATTCATTTGTGAATCCTTTTCCACTACTCCATTACAGATTATGACAAAAATGTACATTTTAGTGTTCAACAACATTCACTCAACCCTGTTACCAGAACATGTTTACCTCAATGAATAAAGAGGAATAATGCACAAATTACATGTTCAGCAGGAAGTTGCATCATCCAAACTTGCTGAAGATGGGAAGAAGAAAATATATATTTTCTTATATTTTCAGTGACATTGTGATACTGACTGATGAGGTCACTTTAAAATACTGTTGCCCAAATGAATTAATTAAGAAGATATTTTAAACAAATCTTTAAAACGTCTTTACATTCCTAAATGTCTTAACTACATTTTGTGTATTTGTTAATTCAATTCTTAAAAAAAAAACTCAATCTGGTTAACACTGCAAAGAAACCTTGAACAAAATGAGATATTATCTATGATGGGTTAACAAATTTTAAAAGGTTAACATTTTAAATATAAATTTGAAATTTTTAATATTTTAAGGTATTCTTAGATTCAATGCTGAAATTGATAGTCAAATTTCAATGAGTGATTATGTTTAATTTTTAAGAGAATTTTAAGGACTATGTGGCACCCCAACTGTGAAATCACCCATAAAATTAATAAAAAAACAACAATTCCTAGTAGACTCAGACCTTTGGAGACTATTATGGGTTGAGTTTTAATTACCCTCGATCTTGCAATCGAAGCGGGCGGCGCTACCCTCCACCACCTCCACATCCTGGACGACGAGGGAGAAGCTGGGAGGAGCGGGGGTGTGGTTTTCTTCTTCTGTAGTCTCCAGGAACGGCGCAGGTGGTGCTTCTGATTGCACATGTGCACACACACACAGTAATGCGCTCACTGTTATATGCTTGGCATATTCACTACCACAGTTATTAATATGATATTATACAGTACATACAGTATGAATACTGGTGGCCATGCTAAACTGGTCCATTACCTTCAGTTGGCGAGTTTTTCTTTAGCCCGATTCCTCCTAACATTCCCATGGAGCTGAATCTGGAGATGGCTCGCACTGCATTTCCTGTTTTCTGTAGAGTAGAGGTACAAATGTGCATATATCCTGAGCCCAAGCAAATAAAATAAATACAAACTCTGGAGAGAGCGTCCCATTTTCTATCCTTGTGTCATTAATACAAATGCAACATGCTAGAATTGAGACTTCTAACCTGCCATCGGCGTCTCAGTATATACTTCTTCATGCGTTCTTTGGAGAGTTGCTTGGCTTGCATGTTCTTGGTGTCCTGTTTAAGCCATGTGTGCTCCAGGCACTGTGCACAGGTCAATCGGGCTCTGCAGCATGAAAGACCATTTGATCAGCCTGCTTTCATATTCTGCACTCATTCAACGAATGCAAATAAACCAAAAGCACTTTTTGTTAAGATACTCAACGGATCTCAATATTATGAAACCAGATGATTGAAAGAAATTCTTGCCACCATTACAGCATGTTTAACTAGAGATTTGAGCTTTTTGACTTTACTTCATATTTTTCTTCAGTAGGTTGCTGATGAAGTCCTTGGCCTGCTCAGAGATCTCATCAAAAGCTTCATCCTCAAAGTCCCAGGTCGCTGAGGTAACATTTGAAAGCGTTTCATTATCGTTGTCTCCCATGAATGGAGAGAGACCACTGAGACTAAGGAAAAAATGAGGAAAGAGAGTGATGGGTACATGTCATATAGCTTGGAACTCAGTATCTTCACCTTACACTTAATACATAGTGAGCAGAGATATTGAACCTAACAGCATCTCCCTGAAGGCCAAATGTAATTATTTCTAGTAGAATGGTATTGTTGTCACCTATTCTGATTCAGTGCACAGCATACAGTTTCCTTTTAATGCATTTAAACACAGTTTAAAAAAAGAAACTGAGAATAGTTCAGAAGCAGGCCATATCACATACAGGATGTAGCAGATCACCCCAATGCTCCACATATCCGTTGCATAGCCAATCGCTTCATAGTTAATAACCTCAGGAGCTACAAACTCAGGTGTTCCAAAGAGAACCTTGAGGGAACCGGAGTCCACTATGGACAGAAGAAAACCACCATAATCAGCTCATCTTAGATGACAAATGAGAAAAAGTGTTGCATTGATTTTTGAAGACTTTGGTTTACACAAACTGATGTACACCACATGGTTTTATTGTATATGTTAAATGATGAATCTATCCTGTGCCATTTCACACAAATTGTGCCTGACTGACACACTGAAACAACTTTTCCACTGAGCAAATTCCAAACTATGTCTGTTTATTATCAGAGATGATACATTTTCACCAGGGTAGAAAGCAGACGAGTACCTAGCCTTCGTGCGAGGCCAAAGTCGATGAGTTTAATCTTGCTGCCCGTCTTGTTGATGCACATGATGTTCTCCGGCTTGAGGTCCAGGTGTACAATTTCCTGTTTGTGTATGAACTGAACACCATCGATAATCTGGAGCATATACTTAATGACCTCACGCTCGGACAGCTCAAAATCTTCATCAACGATTCGCTCGAACAGCTCTCCACCAGAGATCCTGCAAACAACAGGGACAAGACAGACATCACCAATCAGAGAACACCAATAACAGAACTGAACGTGTGAAAGGCAGCACAGGACTTAATCAGCATAATGCATTTTATCAGCACTTTCCATTAAACAAGCAAGACTTATTTCTGCTTATGGTACAGTAAACAAATCCCACACTCAAACCAAGATTCAAATCTGGGCCCTTTTTCCATCATGGCTGCCAAGCTAAGGTTGTGCATATTGTGCTTTCACTCCTCACTCAGGCTTGTTAACACTATATAAGGACAAGTGACAAGCACTTCTCCAATCACACACCACTGTCTCTGCTGCTCTTTCCATAAAAAGCCAAACTGGTGATTTAAGGGTGTTGGGGAGAGAAAACACTATCAGACATCCTAGTGTGTCTGAGATGAGAACACTATGAGAACCAGGAGTGGCTTTTGACCATAGATTGTGGTGAGTTAAGGTGACGTTAATAACGACAGAGCTTCAAACAAAATTAAGTCTAGAACCTATCACACTTATGTTATCAGCTACTATCTAGTGATTTTTTCAGAGTAACCCTGTAATAGGCAGTTGAGAGTTGACATCACACAGTCATCCAGCATATAGTCTAGCAGCTCATTTTGAGTGGTTTTAGACATACCTTTATCTAACTGTGTACGATATAGCATTTCCTTCTCAGGTTTGTCATCCCAATTATATCTCAAAAAGCAAGCGAAAGCTAAACTAGTTCAAAAATTGAGCACTGGAAAATGTATTTGCATTTTTGCAATATAGAGTACCCTCCACTAATATTGGCACCATTGGTACAATGGTAATCAAAATTATTCAACCAGCATTGCAAACCAGGTTTATTGTAAAAATTTACAGACTTTCAGCTGTTTGCAATGAACAAATCAAACAAAAGCAACTGAAAAAATAAATTCAACTGAAAATGCAACTTATAATGACTTCTCCAGTTTCAAAATTATTCAGTTGAATTTGGGGAAACCACTTGAAGCATTCGTTGTGTTGAACTATTTCAATAGCTTTTGTTTGATTTGTTCATTGCAAACAGCTGAAAGTCAATAATCCTGATTTGCAATGAGGGTTGAATAATTTTGATTGCCACTGTAAATATGAGCAAAGAAGAAAAATTGTCTTTATTGTTTAACCTTTTGATCTTTGAAAAAATCACAGAAATACTCTGCTCTCATGGATATCAAACAATTGCAAACACAACACAGGTTTATGTTAAATATACAGTGGGGAAAATAAGTATTGAATGCATTAACAGTTTGTTCAGTAAATATATTTCCAATGAGGTTATTCACATGACATTTTCACCAGACATACGCATTAACTCAAGAAATCCACAAATATAAAGAATTCACAACATTGTTGTGTAATACATAGGCCAAATTCCCTTAGTCATTCATAACAATGGATTAGACCAAGGAATATAGATGTGATGTGCGGCAAAAGGTTGTTGAGTTTCACAAAATGGGAAGTGACTATAAGAAAATAGCACAAGCATTGAAAATGCCCATTTCCACCATCAGCGCAATAATGAAGAAGTTCCAGTTAACTGGAAATGTTATTAATCAACCTGGAAGAGGAAGTGTGTCTATATTCTCAACGCACTGTGAAGAGGATGGTTCAAGCGGCCAAAAAATCTCCAAGGAACACAGCTGGAGAATCGCAGAAGTTAATTGCCTTTTGGGGTCAGAAAGTCTCCAAAACTACAATCACAATACCCTATCAAATATCAACAGATATTAAATGAAAACCTGCCTCTGCCAGAAAGCTTAAAATGGGCTGTGGTTGGATCTTCCAGCAGGACAATGATCCAAAACATACATCAAAATCAACACAGAAATGGTTTACTGACCACAAAATCAAGGTCCTGCCATGGCCATCCCAGTCCCCTGACTTGAAACCCATAGAAAACCTGTGGGGTGAACTGAAGAGGAGTCCACCAGCGTGAACCTCGAAATTTGAAGGATCTGGAGAGATTCTGTATAGAGGAATGATCTCAGATCCCTTGCCACGTATTCTCCAACCTCATCAGGCATTATAGGAGAAGACTCAGAGCTGTTATCTTGGCAAAGGGAGGTAGCACAAAGTATTGACCAGAAGGGTGTCAATAGATGTTGCACACCTATATTTAACAAACATTTTTTTTTTTTGGATAAACCTGTGGTTTGTTTGCAATTGTTTTATATCCATGAGAGCAGAGCATTAAAATTCTTTAAAAAAGATCAAAAGGTTAAACAGTAAAGAAAAAAAAATCACGGCCTTCTTTGCTCATATTTATGAAGGATGCCAATATTAATGAAAGGCACTATATCTTACAATACAAATTCTGTACATCATAGACACATCATAGACACAGAGACACCTCATGATGTTCTGTACAACATAAACACACTGTCTGCACTTACACTTTAATTCCAATTATTTGCTAAAACAAGATCTTGGTGCCCTGTCTGGTGCTCCTCCAGCACTAAAAATGTTCATAAAGTGAACATGGGGCAGCATGATTCCTTCCCTAGTGGGCCTCTATTAGCACTCGCCTTGTTCCTTTCACTTAAATGTCTCTAGATTACAAAAAAATATATATTTATCCATCTATTATTATCCTACCCATCTATGCTTTCTACAACCCAACATACTTTTTTTGTTGAACTATTTCAATACCCTTGTTTTAAAGTGTACTGGTCTTACATTTCCAAAACCATCACGATGTCTGATTTGCTCTCGAAGGCGTCCACACACTGCACAAGTTTAGGATGGTGAAGGCTGTTCATGATGCTGATCTCCTGTCGTACGTTCTCCTTATCTTTCTGTGAGAAAGCTTTGATGAACTTACCAGCCCACACCTTTCTGGTCGACTTCTCCACCAGTTTGAACACCTGACCAAATTTGCCACTGATAGAGAAGAGACAGAGAGAGAAAATTTAAAGAAATGCAGAGGGCAGTGAAGCAGATTTTTTTTGAGAAGAGTGCAATTATGTCTTACGTGCCCAAGCGGTCCTCTACGTCATAGAAATCTTTAACTGTGCTGTCTTTCTTTATGACAACATCCCTATACTCAGGCTCTTTATCTGAATCTAAACAATTGGGAGAAGAAGAAACAACTGAGATTTGCTGTCTGAGAGAGACTGAGATTTATCAGTAAATTCTAGGGAAAAAATAAATTCATGGGGAGGAAGGATATATGGAAAGAGAGATGGATGGATCAGTGGAAGGGTTGAAAGTTTACTGGAAATGCCAAAACAAATAAATTGAAGGACTGGCAGACTGACTGGATTACATACCATCATCAGAAGCTGCAGCCTCTGTTTCTTCTTCTTTTTTTTCTATGGAGAAAAAGAAACTGTAGTGCACATACGAAGTTCCTTTGTTATGAAGCTGTGATTCAATGCTTTAATAGCATGATTAAACACTTAAAGCAAGGCTCATTAATGGTCTCTCCATCTCACCTGGCACCTCTGGTTCTCCCACAGTGACGGGTTCTGACTCGGCGCTGGGTTCACCAATACCATACATGTTAACCGCACGCACGCGGAACTTGTACTGGCGGTCAGGGAGCAGCTGCTGGACATGGTAGGAGGTGCTGTTGCAGGAAGTGAGGTCACTCCAAGTGTTGTCCAGGGAGTTCCAAATCTCCAAGTTGTACGACTTGACAATACTGCCACCATCATATGTGGGTCCATACCAGGAGAGGGTGAGCGAGGACCGGCGGATGTCTGACGCAGCCGGGACACGAGCTGGTGGATCAGGTTTGTCTAACACAGAGATATGCAATGAGTAGTAAAGGAGAGATGACAATCTTACACAATAATAAAATGCTACAGGTTTAAAGAAGCATTTCATTCCAAATCCATAATGTAATGTATGTTTCCTGGAAGAACATCCACCAGGTAGCCAGGCAAAACAGAATAACATTGGATTAGCAGCAATATGACTTCGATTTTTGTGATATATCTTATGTGGTCATGATGGTCACTTTTATTCTAGCTTTATATGTTTCACTGTTTCCTGATCTCAGACTTTACACTTGCCCAACTTATTTGTCTTATCTCAAATACTGTCAGCTCTGTATTATTTTGCTACTAATTTGACTTGTTGAACTCTGCAGTGCCTTGGGCGATGTTAGCAAAATTCTTCCAGTTCGGTGCCATGAAAAAAAAAAAATCACAAATTAAATTAAGGATTTTGCATGGGATACTTGTTTGGTGCGTAATAGTTGCGCCATCATGCTCTCATGTAGGTTATTTCTGGTGCATAGACCAAATAACAGGAAAAGGACTCTTGAGAAAGGACTCTTGTTTAAAATACTGTTTGTCTTACTCTCAAATCAATGACAAATCAGAGACAGTTCTTAATAATGACCTAGATACTGATTATCATTCGTTCATCATCATTAACTGCATTATTCTGATCAGGGTCCAGAGTTTATCCTGGGAACACTGGGTGTGAAGCGGGAATACACCCTGAATGGGATGCCAATGCATCACAGGGCACCATGTTGCCATATGCATTCACACACTCATTTGCACCCAGGGTACAGTTAAAGTTACCAGTCCACTTATTGGCTTGTTTGTTTGGGAGGGAACTGGAGAAAACTGGCTCCCTAGTGTATTTACGCCCTACACTATAGCCACAATGTCCCTAGCTGATATATGGTGCCTTTACTATGAAGTATGATTCAGTGTGTAAAACAAAAAACTTTTTTAAAATGTAAAAAATTTTTTAAAATTTTTTTTACAATTTGTAGGGCGTAGGGAGTCAGATTCAGCTCCCCAGCTCTCCTTCCTCCTCCGCGCTCACACACAGTTGAGTGTCATACCTACGACAGTAAGGTTGAGAGAGGTCTGCTTGGTGCCGTATTTGTTCTGCAGCTCCAGTGTGTAGCAGCCACAGTGGTCTTGGTCGCTCGCTGCAATCGTCAACTGACTGCTGTTCTCCGAGGTCTCTATAGTGATGCCGCCACTTCCTGTCTGGATCTAGAGCAGAAAAAAGAGGCCAGATGATAAATGAGCCATAAACCCAAGAGAGGAAACAACAGTGTGCTAAATATTTTCAAACATTTGCTATTGTGAGCAACTGCTAATCATTCAAAATTCACTAGTGTGAGTGATGATCCAGTGTAATTGGAATCCTAAATATTTAATAGGCAATGGCAATATTATGTGTCACTTTTGTTAGATCAGGAGCATTGGATTAAAAGAGCTAATTGTTCTTGTTAAAACATCTCAATATAGAACCCACAGCAGTCATTCTTATATTTATCATCACGCCTTCCCTCCAATATACTATCCATATCCATTCCTTACTCATTCCTTTCTCCTTAAATTCATCTAGTTATTCTCACCGGTTTTTTAAACTTGAGCCAACTGCAGGTAATGGGTGCAGTGCCTCCAAAGTTACACAGAAGCTCCACCTTCTCTCCTGCTCTGATCTTGAGATCCCCAGGGAACTGAAGAACCTGGGGAGGAGAACCTGCTCGGGTGGGGAGGAATGTGAGGTTGCATTAAATTCAGGCCTAACCTATCTGTACTGTGTTCCCAGCAAATAGTTTCAGGGCTGCTTATTGCACTTGTGTATGGACTTTATATGGTATATGGTACTTGGCTACATTATATTTTGCATGCATCTCATTCAGTGAAATGTGTTCAGTTTCATAAGAAACTGAGAAAGGTTTTACCTTGTTTGGTGGGAGACTTTGGGGCTGGTTTCTTCTTTATCCTGGCTTCATCTGGATAATACACACAATGTCATTTTAGGATGAATAAGTGCTACAAATGATCACATCACAACTTGCATCCAGTCAATTTGTTTAAAGGCAAAGGAAAAAAGTCATCCATTAAGTGGACAGCAACAGAAAAAAACTTCTCATAGAAACATTCTTAATGAGGGTCTCCTCTCTGCAGGACCTGCTTCTACTAATGGACTAATGGAAGAATCTTGCCATTCTGGAGATTATACTGGAGTACGTATACATTAGCTGCATATGTACTAGTTAGCATTTATTCTGGAGTGCCTGGGAGTTCCACGGAAGGCTTGCCTCTGCCGCTTAGCATCCCACAGAGAAGACTTGCCTTACGGATACCGCCTGCTGGAATTCTCCTTTTATGGGCACGCTAAAAATAGGGGCCCTAGGATCCAGGAAATGGTGCTGGCTCTCTCCCCAATATTTGTTCTAGCTTCGATAGCCGTCAAGAAACAATGCATATATAAACCTCACTAATGCTTAGGCACAGTGTTAAGACATAGACAGAGGAAGCATTTAAAGAGGCAGCGAGTGCATGAGAAAACTGCTCTGATCCATTTTAGATAATTCTTTTCTGCTTCCATCGTGCTTCTTTTCTGTTTTAAAGCACTCCTCACATTCATCTATTTCATTTTCCATATAATTAGGTTACTTTGTTGTGACAGGCATTGCTAGCTCTGCTTATGAAATCCTAGATGATTGTAAGGCAACTATATAACACATGGGCAAACATTCCAATAAAATATGTTTCTTTTGTTTCCAGAGCTAGATTCCTCTTGTGGTTATAACCACATTTCTTAGGAATATCATTGTTATTAATCACAATTATTAGATCAGCACTGTAGTCAGGAGAAGCTGGATAAATGTGGTCTGACTTTATTTCTCTCTCTTAAATCTCAAACTCATCAATTAAGTTAGAAGGTAAAAGTCTGATAAAAGTTAAATAAATCAAGTAGACCAAAAGACTTGCAATGCTGCCTCCTCTAAACAACCTAACCTGACATTTGCCAACAGACATTTGCCAATCAGACAAAATCCCTCTTCCAATGCCACCATATAGCCATGTTGACCTGCCATGTCATTGTCAATTTTCGGGGTTCAAAGTATTAAATCAAATATGCATTTAAAAAGGAAATATGTATTTATGTACATCCTGCTTCATGAGAAGTCCCACACTGGGGGAGCATCAAGATGTACATGGGATTGTTTTTAGATATTTGACCATGGAGCTCCATAGTCATGGTTATCGTCCATGTTTGGAGCCAAGAGGAACATGGAATTCAATCTGATAACAGGAAGACTGACATGAAAGCTGTCATATCTGAAAAATCCAATGCTGAAAAATTAGACACACCAATAAAAATAACAGCATTTTTTGACCTACTCTCTGTTGTAGGTATTGATGATGAGCCTTTCTTGTTTTTCTTTTCTGCTGACGGATCTGAAGGATCTATAGAAAGATATAGAGTCAATGCATGTTAATATATCTGCCAGTAGTGGTGCAGCAGCTTTAAAAAAAATTATGTCTCTATTTATACACAATCAGACTAAAGACTGGCTAATTGGCTAATTTGCCAATTTCAAAATGAGATCAAAAGTCAATAAGAAAAATCTCCGACTGACCATCTACATGAACCATGCAGCAGCATTCAGCTTTTCCTTCTGCATTCTCTGCTTTGCACAAATAACGCCCCTCATCCTCAGGAAGGGCTTTGTCTATGGTAAGTGAACACTTTCCCCCTAATGTAAAAACAAAACAAAACAAATAAACATGATGTATGAGTACTGGTATAGATCATTTGCTAATCTCGTAATGAAATTAATCATTATTAAGAACATTTTCAGTTGAGTTGGATGGAAGGACTCAACTTGCCAAATATGAGTTTTATGGACTTGATCTAAGCTGGCAATAGTATTTATCTACAAGAATCTAACAAACAAACCTCTCAGTACAATAATAGACAAAATTTTTAAACACAGAGTTGGCTAAAAAAAAGGTCTATCTTAAATATTGTGTAAAGAAAAAATGCAGGATATCTCTAATCTCTTGGCGTGACCCAAACTTGGGGAATCCTGCACTGCTATTTCTGAACATTCAAACTGTGCCAGAGTGGCTGAGAACATTGGCCGCTTTGTGTTTGTACAACGGGTCAGTCGTTTTTGAGCCCCCATATAAAATGGCTCAATATAGATGAGCTAAAAGAGCTGAAATAGCAGCACTAACCTGGAGTCACTCATGTGAAACCCAATCTCTGATTTATGAGCACAGTGATCTACAGACTATTATGAGTGGGGAGTAACTGAAAACACAGTTTAAGCCTCACAAGGCTATTTCAGTAACTCATCAGGTCAGAAGCATAAAGTCGGAAGAACATGTGTGTTTTCTGACATGTGAGCTGTAGATGTGGGACCACATATTGACATAGTCAAAAGGAGTCAAAAGTGAGTATAGGGAGCCTAATTTGAAATAGTTTAATTTGTTTCTCTTTTCTTGCCCAATATCCAATGCTTCTAAATTACACAAATGCTATATAATTAACTACAACTGAATCAACAGAAACAAGCATGGTATTAAGAAGTCATGATTCATTGCCTCATACCTTCATTGGATAAGACAATAAACTTTGACGGCTTCACAACTTTCCCATCAAGTGTCCAGGTGATGACAGCCTGAGGGTCAGAGGTCACCATGCACTCTAACCTCAGCAGCTCTCCATCGAGAACAGTCAAATCACTCAGAGGCTGTGTGAACACAGGTGCTTTGCCTGTGCCCTTTTTCTTTCCATCATCTCCATCCACAGAATTTGCCACGCTCTTCTCTTTGGCTGAACTCCCGTCCACATCATTACCCTTCTTCTGACTGACGCTCCCATTTTTGTTCTTTGGTTCCACTATAACACCATCAGTTTTCTTTTCTGTGCATGGAATGATCTCCTTTTTTGTAATCCCTGCATCATTCTTTTTGTCAGTCTCTCCTTTTTCTACTAAATCATTCTTTTTGTTATCTGTAGCTACATTCACACCGTTAATGCTGGTTTGTTTGTCCTTAGCAATTGCTGGTGTAGGAGATGGGTCTTTTGCGCTAGGCTTCTCTGATTCTATGTTCTTCTTCTTATTGAGGATGGACCTGAAGTCTGCAGGTGCACTGCTGTTATCCGGCTCTGGTGGAGGTGGTTTGGGTGAGCCTCCCTCTTTCTTCCCCAACACTGACCTAAAGTCTACTTTGGCTGGAGTGTTTGTCTTGATCTCTGACCCCAGCTTAGGCCCCGCACGGGGCTTAAGGGCTGCCCTGAAGTCCATCTGTCCTCCTTAGCCACTATTCTTTGAAGCAAGAATACTTCTGAAATTTTCTTGCGTTTGTAATGGGTTCTTGTGGAGATCCTGGTTATTAAAGAACTGTGTGGAGGTCCTGCTCCGTCCGTGGCTCCCTGCTGCTCTGCTCGAGCCACTGCTGGCTCAGATGCCCTGGAATATTGTGAGGGCGGAGAGAGAGGACAAAAAGAGAGAGGATGATATTGAGCAAGGGGGATATACAGAGGGAGGGGGAGGGGTGATGGAGGTTTGGGGGGTTGGATTATTTGAAAGCTTAGTCTCCATTCTATAATAGGTTAATTGGAGATGGGGACATGTTTTTATGTCTGCATGGCATCAGTGGGGACCTCTGTTGCCATATTAGGAAAACACTTCCAGTGCATAGGCACCCACGCAGCAGGACAGCAATGGGAGATAAACAGCCCAAGGAAGAGCATAAGCTACTGACTCGGGATCAGCATCTCTGTGAAGATGGAAAGTGATGTTGGTCAGGGGTATAGTTTCTTGGACTGAACAAAGATCAGAGGTGAACTTGGCTGGGGTTTTTTAAAGGCGGAGCCTGTGGAACCTTTAACGCACAAGAAGAAATAGTGGGCGATAGTTATGAGAGAATCAACATAGTTCTTCAGCAGACATTGAGATGTGGACACTGATATAGACATTCTTGTGCAAGCCTGAGCTCTGTGAACACAGCAGAAAAATGTTGAAAAAGGAAGAAACAGAAAAGGAAGAACATATAATTGGCATTGGGGAGAAGGAGAGAGATAAGAAAGATGGAGTGATTTGATTCCCTGTTCTCTCTAAACTTGGACAGAAACCAGAAGAGAAGTGTTCTGGATTTTCCATGGGTATTTGTTTGGATGTGCCTAACCTGTTGACCTCTCCATAAACGGGAGCCTTATTGGACTAGTCAGAGAGGCATTCCACCAATCAGGACTGCGTCACATGTCTTCCACAGTTTATGTTAAAATGTTGCATTGGCTGCCTTATATGGTCAGAAACATCTGTGTTATATTGCTTGGTGTGTGTGCGTGAGTGTGTGTGTGTGTGTGTGTGTGTGTATGTGCGTGTGTGTGTGTGTATACTCAAAGAATGGTTAAGGGAGGACACTAAAAGATCATTTGCTAGAGTTAATATCTCGTGTCAGCAGTGTTATTACTTTGACATGCTGTTAGTAAATTTCCACTATTGCAAACAAGAAAAGGAATGCCTCATTACTCACACTGCAAATGTCAGGGATTTAAAACCATCCAGCGCTAGATTAGAGCTCTCTTTTATAGCTGAACATCAATTTTATTATATACACTATAATCGCATCTCTTTTTTTTGGAGTCTGGTTATAAGAATTACCCAATTTATAGGAGACCAGGGATGATTTACTTTTTGCTACATTTCTCACAAGTAATTCCCAATACAGATAGACGAACCAAAATTAAATTGCCACTTATGTAAATAATCATCAAACACAAGGAGAACCCAGTGCAGTTTTTTTTAAAACATGCCCTATTGTGAAGTGTGACAAGAGGAGTAAGAATACAGCGGTAAAAATTTTTAAAAGCAGAATAGCATATAACATGATACTTGAAAAAAACATCCATACAAGGTAACCATGAAAATAGCTTTTTTGCTTAGGAGCATAAATAAACTAGAAAGGCTAAAGCTTGAGCTGGAACACATGAAATACCTGAACTGACTAGGGGTTTGTTGAGTGTACACTACCTGGATGGGGCAGAAAAAGGAAGCTATCAACAGCTGCAACCAGATTTCTGAGAAGGCAGAAATTACTTTCACATCAGCTACTGCACCGAGCTTCATAAACAACCTCCCAGAGACACCAATTAGATTTGGATCACCGTCTGATCCGATAGAACTCGATCAGGCGACTGAATGCTTAGAGTCAACGCTCCGCTACACTCTAGATAGAGTGGCTCCACTCAAAATAAAATTAATTAGAGAGAAAAAACTAGCACCCTGGTATAACGATCAAACGCGTACCTTAAAACAGACCACTCGACAATTAGAACG
>JANDJT010000021.1:4804247-4818308 GCA_024331685.1 Stegophilus panzeri | reverse complement strand
TATATATTACAAATGAGAAAGTATCCAAACATCCATATTTTTATCTTCCTCTGTGAACATGTTTAGATACCTGCAGGAGTTTGCAGCACTTGGCACAGGTGGTGGCATTTACCATTTCCGAGACCAGATCCTGTGTGGAGGACCATCTGCGTTCTTCCTTATGAATGCTGATGTTTGCTCTGAGTTTCCCCTGCAGGACATGCTCCACTTCCACCACCAGCATGGAAACTCTCACTGTGGAATTATTCTAGGCACTACGGTAAACTTGACAACTGGAGTTCACTGAGTTATTACAGAGGTAGAAATAGTGAGGTTCTGCTGAGGTTGTACGTGTTGGAATCATGACACGTTTGTTGCCCATTTCACCAGGCTAACAGGAAACAGTCTTTGAACTATGGGTGCATTGTGGAGAATCAGGAAACAAATGAGGTATAAAGAGATATATAATCAGAATGACAAAATATTGAGTTAAAGATTACAAATCATTCTTCTTCTTGTTCTGCTTCTTCCTCTTGTTTTTCTTGGGCAGGTGCTTCATTTTGTGGAGAAACCCAGTACTTTTGTAAGTGATATTATAAACTGTGGTATCTACTTATTCACCCCAAAGATTTTTGTCCACATCGGGACAGTGTTTCAGAGAAAGCAAGAAGACAAGTTGCTGTAAGTATTATTTAAAGCGGAGGTTAATAAAAAACGAATTACAAATAAATATATACAACTGAAGAGAATTCCATAGACCCCCTTTGTCAAGATATGTTTTCCTTATTTTAAGCTCATTATTTATGTGTACACTGATATTTTAGCAACAAAGCTTTTCATTTCCTGAATGTTCCACCAACAGAACCACATTAGAGTCAGGTTGACATTATTTATAGGCTACTTGCTTTTGAGTTATTGAGATTTGGAAGAAACTCATTTCAATTTAAGCGACCAGTCAAATAGGCTAAAAACTATAAGAGATCATAGTAAATATAACAGCTTTGATAGTCGGTTGTGATTTCTACCACTCTAACCAAATAAAAATTGACTTAATGACCCTTAAATTAACCTAGAACGTAAAATTATAATCCTGAATTAGACTTGATATGTTTCCACAGAGAGGAGCCTCCATGTGCTAGGCAGTTGCGAGAACTGATCCGCTTGGAGCAGGACATCTTTACAATGCTGGCAGCACAGAAACAACTGTATGTCTACAAAACACAGCACTTCTGGAGCCAGATTAAATCAGCAGGGTATGCACATCAGCACACTGTTCTGTCTGTTCCTTCATCTCAAACTGGATCATTTCAATCACTTCATGTGACCGGTACCCAATTTGATTGACAGCTCGGCAATATATGCCAGTCGTTTGTACCTGAACCGGTATAATGAGACACATCCAGAAAGACTGGCCAGATACCAAGAAGGAGGCCCTAAAATAATAGGTATTATTATTATTATTATTATTATTATTATTATTATTATTATTAATACTATAGGTATAAACCTGTGTAGACTGTGTTTACTGAATATGAATAATACTTCCCACCTACAGGGAATGTATACATCCATCAAACAGCTAATATTGACTCCACAGCTGTTGTAAGTATATTACAACAATCTTCAAGCATCAGACTGATGGAGTATTATGAAATTGTATAACTGTCTTTAATACCTCTTCAGCTGGGTCCTAACGTCTCGATAGGGAAAGGTGTAATAATCGGTGCAGGAGTTCGAGTGAGAGAATCAATTGTCTTACATGGCGCTACACTGCAGGTACAGAAGCCTAGTGTCCCTTAGCTGCAGAGTGTACACACACGATTTGATTTGTTTGATTAGTTTTGTGTTGTCCTGCTGTTCTGTTTCACCAACACATTTCCACAGCTTTTACATTATTACACTTCCCAAAAGAAATGAGTCAGGCAAGCTGGATGTGTTGTGGAAGTTGAAGTGGGACAAACATGCAGGCTGAATAGGGTCTGCATTAATGCTTTGTCCTGGTCTCTTGTTTCAGGATCACTGCTGTGTGCTTAACAGCATCGTAGGCTGGGACAGTACAATCGGAAGGTGGGCGAGAGTGGAGGGGACGCCGAGTGACCCCAACCCCAATGACCCCTTCGCTAAAATTGACAGCGAGACACTGTTCAGAGATGGAGGTTTGACACCGTCTATTACAATACTGGGTGTGTAGCACTTTTCTTCCTCTTATCAGCTAAACTTTCAGGTTTTAAGATCTTAGGCTTAAAATGAGAGGGCAACAGCTGGTTTGTTATTGCAGGAATACACAGGTGTCTACCTCATGAAGGTAGATGAGAGAGTGCCAAGAGTGCTCAAAGATATCTTCAGGGATGCTTTAAAGCGTCTAAAATATAACAGTAAATGTTCTAGTTTTATTTTGGGGTTGCTGTAAGGACTTGGAGAGATAACAGTACCGGTAGAGACATCAGTTCAATACATGTTGAAGTTTAAGCTTGTGCTCATATGTATGTCCAGGAATTTCGCTGAGGACAAATGAACTATATCTAGGGACCACCTCCTTCAGCGATTGCACAAATGGACGCAAAATCAAGCAAACACCACAATATTCGGAGGAATTTATAATTTTTCAAAACTACCGCAGATTTTGACCCTAACCCTAACCTGTTTTTAGCCGCAACCATCACAAAAAAACTCTGCCAAATCCTGTACAGACGGAATAACAGCACATCCTGTAGTGTTTTATTCCTCTTATACCACGACAATTTTCCAACACTGACATTTTTTTTTACATTTCCTTGTAAGAACATTGCATTTTTTACATCTATTTATAATTACATTATAATTACTTTTCACACATTTAAAATTCAAGATAATTCCTGTTATCGCTTACTTCATAAGCACCTTGTTGTGATACCTATTACTCCATCCTGAAGACTCCATCCTGTGTCAGACAATGTAAAGTTACAGCTTTAGCACTGACTGTTACAAAACTCTGACACTGGAGACTCCTTCCAAAAATGCTAAATAAATGTCTCCTCACAGGAAAAATTATCAACATAGAAACAGTTACACACATTTTTGCATAATTCTGTTTATGTGCCTGCGAATGAGTTTGTTACTAAAGAAACAATATGGTATTAGAGCAAGAATATAAACGTAAACCTGTGATTTGACTTGCAGCTGAAAATACTGTCAGAGCTGTTGTTTTTTTATGATTGTATTTTTATTGTTATTGCTTAAGAAATACAAAGCACACAAATATTAAAAAAGAGAGAGCAAGAAAGCATAATAAAGATGCCAATATAACTGACAGAAGTGAATCTTACAAACTTACAAAAAAAAAAAAAACCACAGAATAGGCAAATCATGATTATTCAGTTATTAAGAATTACATACAAGTCTTAAAATAGTTATTTTAAGGCTTGGATCATACCTACCCAGTAGTTGACTGTGCGCTTTTTGCCTTATTAATTCTAGCAGTGCTACATTCTAAGCAGATTATCTTATGAAAGGCAAGTTTCCAGAACTGTTGCGGATTGGTGTCTGGTGTGAACCAGACTGGTTGGTATTTTAATGTGGTGTAATTAAAAGTTATTTAATGCCTCCACAATTATTCTAAAATGTAGATCACGTTAAAATATAAATAAAAAACAAACTAACTCTTAGAAAACACAATTTACTGAATTATAATAATGGAAGTGTTTCCAGTAGATGGAGCTGCTGCTTTCAGTCAGTCAGCATCCAGCCAGGTGTGACACTGCATACGTAGTTGTGTGCTGGTCAGAAAGAAAACTGATACAAAAGCAGGCCAGTCAAGCATTTCGGCAGCAATCTGCATTTATATGACATTAATTTAAACCTCTGATGTGTTTTCTATTTTGTCCTCAGGGTGCAATGTGAATATTCCATCCGAAGTCCTCATTCGAAACTCGATTGTACTTCCTCACAAGGATCTAAACAGGAGCTTCAAGAACCAGATCATTCTCTAGAGAACCCTCTTGTCTATAGAAAAGACATAAAAAGTCAAAATGAAACAATATAGTGATTGCACAAAATATTGTTAATTGTGTAAACAGTATTTGCTGTCTACTTTTTGGTGTTGGGTTACTGCTCTTTAAAAGCCTTTCAGGATTTTAACATTTTTCTTTCTTTCTTTTCTTTTTTTTATTATTAGTGTATTATAATCTAATGGTGTAAAGCACATATTAAGGTCTATCTGGTGGATGATTGTAAGTAATGCTAAATTTCCTGTTCCTAACAAAAGCCTGTGAGTTATTTTCAATGTGGTTTGTCAGATATTTATCAGTCTTCAAATCAACACCATGAAGATTTCATCATGAACACTAAACACAGAGCACTAAGCCCTTAAGAAAGGTGCTGCTGAAGCATTCGGGGATGCAGAAGGTCTTTGAAGCTTGTATGCATGTTTACATGAACTGAAATGGCTTTTGTAAAGACTCATGCACTGTGTTCCCATACTGATTTTTAAAAAAAAAAATTAATCTGAAGATTTGCAAAGTGAGCAAAGTGAGAATATGGCATGTAGGGTTGGTTTTGACTGAAGTATTCTCAGTGCATACGGTGATTTGCTAAGAGTTTGTGGAATGTTAATAATTTATGCCTAACTTTAACTTTAGTACAAGTACAGAGGGAAGCATTTTGGAGCAATGTGAAATTCACAGCAGTATGACAAACAGATTGTCGAGCCTGATGTTTTTCGTTTTCCTACCTTTAATGAACAAATAATACATGTCGGATCCGAATGCACCGCTGCTTCTTCACATTGCTGGTTTGTTAAAAGTATACATTATTTAAGTTCTGTCACAGATTCAAGATGGCAGAGCCATATGGGTGAACAGATTTTAAAGACAGTTTTAGAGCAGCAGTCAACAGCGTTGACATCTCTGGTTAAGAGTTGGCCTGCTGTTTTGGCTGAATGAACTAAAAAAATGGAATGGAAACATATGGAAATGTTTCAGAATAAGCTCGAAAAGGTATTTTTCCTGTACAGTCTCTAAATTAGACCTAATCTCAGAACGAGTTGCACTGTTATTGCTAATTGATCCTTCCTTTGGTCTAGCTGAGGTCTGTTACACCAACCTGACCTCTGCCAACTTCATTTTCTTTGGGTTTAATACAATCCAATTATCATGTAAAGCCTGAAGCTCACCATCCTGAAACACTGTGTATCTAAATCAGAAAGACAGAGTGTGTGTGTGTGTGCGTGTGTATAAGAGAGAGAGAGAGAGAGACAGAGAACACTGCCTAAGACATTAACTTCTCGAATCCATTTGTGTGGGTGGCAGAATGAAGAAGAAACTCCACAAAGTTTAGTGAAGAAGAGGAGATTAAGTGGATTTCTTCCGCCTTGATGCGTCAAAGCGACAGCCGCATCTAGAGCTCTGTACACTGGAGCACCACAGGCTAAATAACACACAGCACTGCTTCCAAAAGTCACCTCATTTGCAAAAATCCTGTGATGCAACTGACTTTACTTTTGCATGCTCTTTATACATACATATTAGCTTATGCACTTATTCCTGATGTACAGAGCATCGTTGATATTTGTTTAGAGAGTTCGGGTAGGTGATGGGTCAGCAGATAGCATAGATTTTTAGCAACCACCTAATGGACATTTATTGATTTGCAAACGTAATTAAGATACTGTTCGCTCCTTTTCCCAAATACTAAAGTTCACTTAGAGTGCTGAAAAAATATATATTGAATAAAAAATGTTTTTAATTAAGCCTCTTTGGTAAAATGACCCTACAGCTTGAAAGAAATGAATTAATTAACCTTTTAGCCACCACTGAATAAACACTATGTTGTTGCATTATTATGTATGCCAATATTAGTGGAGGGCACTGTATATAAATATAGCCAGTGAAGACTGCTAAAATCTAATATCTATAGACAAAACTATTAAGAGTTGAGCAATACATTACCTCACAAGGTCTTATTGGTTGCATAATATGAATGATGCAGGGCAAACTGTTACACAAAAATGTAACAGTTTAACAGGCTGCAAAATTGTAACATTTCTAAAAATATATTTTTTAAGTGTTTCGAGTCCAAAATGCCATGCTGGGTTCATGCCCTGTTTCTTCAATGCCTGATCTTTTTCCAATCTTCAACTGTTCAGTGAGTCTGTAGCCTCAGATTCTTATTCTTGGCTGACCGGAGTGGAACCTGGTGTGGTCTTCTGCTGTTGTAGCCCATCTGAGATCATCCATCCATGCATTTTCTGTACCTCTTATCCATACTGACTCATGGGGAACCTGGAGCCTATCCCAGGAGGCATGGGTACAATGCGGGGGGCACCCTGGATGGGGTGCCAGTCCATTGCAGGGCACAATCAGACACACATTCGCACACCCATTCATACACTACGGTCACTTTTGGACATGCCAATCATCAGAATGAGGAAAAATGTTTGACATGCCAGTCAGCCTACAATGCATGTCTTTGGACTGGGGGAGAAAACCAGAGTACCCAGAGGAAACCCCCAAAGCACAGGGAGGACATGCAAACTCTGCACACACAGGGCCATGGTGGAAGCCCTGGAGGTGTGACGCAAACACGTTAACCACTAAGCCACCATGTCCCTCCATTTGAGATCAGTAGTTTCTAAAATACTCGAATCAGCACATCTGATACCAACAACCATGCCATGGTCAACATCACTGTGTTCACAGTTTTTCCCATTCTGATGTTTGATGTGAACAGTAACTGAAGCTCTTGACCAGTATCTGTATAGTTGTATGCATTGTGCTGCTGCCACATGTTTGGTTTATTAGATAATTGCACGAATGAGGAAGTGCAGGTGTTATAAAGTGGCCTGTGAGTGTATTATAAGACAAGCATACTGTATACTTTAAGCACTGAATTGTACAGCTAAACAAGGTCTATTGTAAACAGAGTAGGTATACAAAAATCATCTCCTGTTAGACCAGAAAAAAGAGGAAACAAAATGTTTGAAAATAGATTCATATTCTTGTTATTGAAGGCAGTTATGGTCAAAATGAGGAGAGTGCACACAGACAAGAAAGAAGATTGGAGCGCTTGATTTGACATTTAACAACACAGAATTTTGAATCTCTAACACAAAGATAGTTAAAGCAGGATGAAGCCTCTTTATAGTAAGACAGGCAGGCTAAGAGTCGCTCAGAGCAGGAGATTGGATATTACAATTTTCGGTTTCTCTCTTAATCCCGCAGAGTACCTCCTAAACAGGAAATAATGCATTCTTACCAGGCAGATAATATGTCATTCTGTGAGATGAAAACCTCCCACTCGCGTTCTGTAAACATGGTTGCTATTCACCATGTAGATTGGAGTCGAAGAGGGTTTAATGGCCCCTTTGTGCAAGGCCTCTCAGCAAGTTTGCCTTCCTTAGACACCATTCACAATTCCAGTGTGAAAAAAATGAAATGATGTAGACAGTGTCTTTTGAATTTGTTAAAAAACAACAACATACAATTCTGTTGGTGGCGATGCTCGGTGTGTGTGTGTGTGTGTGTGTGTGTGTGTGTGTGTGTGTGTGTGTGTGTGTTTATGTGCACATAAGAGAGAGAGAAATAGATGAATACATAATGGCTTAGCCAAGAGACCATTTGCATTCTTTTGGAAAAAAAAGAGAGGCAAAAAAAATGAAAAAAAAATTAAGTCAACCCACACATTTCAAATGTGATTAATTAAATCCAGGTTGGTTTTGATGTTAATAAGCCTTATGAAGTTGGATTTTATTGTTATTTTTTGGAAACATCTGAAAAGTTATCTTTAGCAGTTTTAAATCTTAAAAAAGGGCAATTGCATGGTAAGCAAATGCACCTAAAAATGTTTTTTTTTTTTTTTTTTTTGATAATATGGTTTTGTTTATCCTAGTTATTACACTTAAGTGTTTTCTGTATGGTTATTATCAGTGAAAAGGTTTTGAATCCCTTTGCCATTTTCATCTTTTCATCTGTTGAGAGAAATCTTCTCTAAATGCATTGGCAGTCGGGGACACAAGTGCTGCGGGTCAAACCGCTTAATAATTACATGTTATACAGATTCACACTGTCCAGACCCCTGGCAAAGATAATGCTGAGCATAGCTCGGAATATATTATCATGTTTACATTTGTTTGATATCCAAGCAACAGTGCATCCCATCCAGAGTCTGCCTGTCCCTGCCTTGTGCCCAGTGTTTCAGAGATAGTCTCCAGATCCACTGCCAGCCTGACCAGGTTAAAGTGCTTATTAAAGATGAATGAATGAATTAATGAATGTTAGGTGTATGCTTGATACGAGTGAAACAGTACATGTATAACATAGGATTGGTCTTGGGTGACTATCTTAAAAAAATTCCTCAGCATGTTCGAAAGTTAATATTGTGACTAATGTCAGATAACCTTGGTGGTAAATGACATTATTTAGGTAAATAATTAATAAATTAAACTTCCAGTTTAGCTAACAGACATTATAACAGTTTGTAGGCCTACAATGTGTATGTATGTGTGGTTGACACAGACACAAGTAATATACTGTTAAATGTTTATAAATGAAATTTTAAGGTATCTTGTTGAGTTATAGTTTAGACCAGTTTACCTCTCTGTATGTGTGATGATCTTAGTTACTACATAAAAAACACTGAAAAGCATATTCGATTATGATGTGATCTTAAAAGACTTTACTGAAATGTACTACAAGACCTTATTTGTTAGTCTGTCACTATGACTGAGTGATTTATTAATGAGAAACAGTCAGATAGAAACTTATAAAATCATAACAGTATTTATGTTTACAGAATAACAGTTATATATGAGATGGTCTGGGAAAACCTGCTGGATGTTGCTGTGGCTAAATTCTGGAAACCAATCCAAATGTATTTTTTGAGAATAAAATACTTTGGCATTGCTACTTTAAGACCAATAACAACTGAAATACTTTCATTTAGGTTGCAATTTTCTCCCTTTTCACTTTTGGGGGTAAACAAGCTTTCAAATGCTAGAACTTTCCTTCTGATTGAAATACATGCAAAATAGAAACATTCGGAACTACTGTATATATAATTATAAAATGTTCACTGTAACTGTACTTTTTTGCACTTAATTCCATCACAGTGCTATTACTTTTGTGCTAGTGCTAGTTTTTTTTTTTTTTTTTTACTTTGTTATATTTATTTTTGATCACTGTTACAGTGTTTAAAAAAATCCTTTAATCCTGGAAACCAGTATGTGCAAATTTTAAATAAATGAATTTTGAGACCCAATCAAAATACAGCATGATTGCTTCATGATGAAGGGCTACACTTCAGATGCCAAATGCTTTAGTCAGTAGCAGCAATATCTGAGACGGCAGAGACAGATGAGCATCCCTGGCATATTTTTATTAGCTATTTTCACTTAACGCTTTGAAGGAAACTGTGTGATATTGATTTGCAAATTATTCAAGGCAAAATCTGTGGAGATATCAGTATTTCAGGGACCGATATCCAACCTGTGGAAATGCGCAGGTAAGCTATTAGCTAGCTGAGGGTGTTAGGGGCATCTTTGCTAGATAGATAACTGGGTAGCTAGAAACACATATGAATTAACGTATGCTAGCAAGCTACTGAAACCCAAACAGCATTTGGCTAGCCAGGTAATATTACCTGTTGATAATCGAGGTGGTGTTCACTTCAGCATAGCTCACATGGTTAACATATTTGTTCAAAATGCTTTCCTCAGATATAGAACATTTTCAGATAAGTTGTCTGAAAGAGAGCAATAGTATTTCATAAATTTGATAGTCGTAATATCAAGATAACACTGGTTTTATTGACAAGAAACATGAAAGTGCCACCTGTTTCTTTGGTATTCAGTGGAGATGATGCATCTGTATGTTGGATATATTTTAACATTTTGCCAGCATTAACATTTTATCAGCAAGTCTGCATCTACATAGTTCAGTTTTGTGGGATCAGCACTCCTCACTCTTCCTTTTCCCCTTATGTGAACTACACTGATCTAAAGAGTTTGAGCCCATTAAGAGAAGTGATCCTCATTTAGATTCTATGTGTTGTTTTGTTGAGCTAGCTCTTTCCCATGTACTATCAGATACAATTCCACATCATGTCCACAATAATCCTTTAGTCTTGGGATTTCTGAATAATGGAGGAGAACCTCTCTTTATCAGGATATTTATAATTGTCTTCTCTTTGATTTGAGATTAGAAGCTGTCAGACTAGATGAACCTCACTCTTTGGTGAAAACTTAGCTTAGCGCTTAGCCCACCCTCACTGTGCTAGCACCTGTCAGGCCTCTGGGCTGTGAAGACATTTTATCTCCCACAGCCAAGTCGGAAATTTAATTAAAAGTCTCCTGGCTTTATAGTGCAACGTTTGCATGTGTGTGTGTGTGTGTGTGTGTGTGTGTGTGTGTAGTTCTAATCATCCAGCCATGTTTTGGTGATAAAACCTGGGTCTGATGTTCCATTAAAATCCATCAACAGATGGATGCATTTGGCTGAAGTGACCTGCATGGGTCAATGCGTGCATAAGTAAATGGGTAATTACAGAAGAGGAATCAGAAATGCATTGCCCTACTAATTAATTCATCACAGTACATTCAATACGGCTTAAAACAATTAAAACAAATATCACACTACACCAAATAATGTGAAGCTGTCTTTACAGTATACAATTTTGGGCCAGATTTAGCTCTCACAGAAAAAAAAATTGTAAAATAATGTGTTGTTCAGGAATTGAGATCTGCTGTCTTAGAATACATAATGTGACGTGCTCACCAGCAAGCCAAAGCCAGACAAAGACAAAGTTCTGGCATGGTCAGATTTATTTATTTTTAAATGAAAGTCTCAGGGTATGACTATTATAATGCTATAATGCTTGTCTAAAAGCTTCCAATAGATGGATGCCATAGGATGACTTGAAACTCACGGGACAGCTACAGTACAAATATAATAGTGGCAATGGTGAAACATAAAGCAAACATGATGATGGGCAGTAAATAAAACTACTTATTACCTCAAGCTGAAAAATGTTTCTGTTTATACTGTATGACATCACGTTCTGTGAAGCCTGGAGTGCTCTGATTGATGGTGTCAGCAGAACCTAGTAATTTTATTAATTCAAAGGTCTATCGTTAGAGTATCTTCATCATATAAGTTGGCATGAAAAGCATGCTTTATCACACAATCTATTATAAAATGTGGTTCTTGGAATCATTTTATACAGTGTAACAAGTAATAATCTTAAAAGGTTGCTGAAATTGTATAGTGCAAATCCGACTTAAGTTGACACGTCCACCCTGGACCTGACTGCTATGCTTTTTTTCACATGAATCATTTCTCAACCACATTTTATTCAATCACATTGTTTTTCCCCAAGTCCTTGGCTTACCTTGTGAGTCCAGCAACCAGTGATTACAGCTGTTATGAGCCATTTTATGAATCTCTTGGGCTTTCCCTGTCCTCGGTTCCCCATTTCTTGTATTTTACCTCATGTTTTACCATGGCTGGTATGGCTGGTTTGTTAGTATAGACCTTATATTGTTGACTCAGTCCTCTCAAAGTGGAGATTGCAGGTGAGTGTGAAGCAGATCCTTGGCCACTGTAATGGTAGCTTTTGTAGTGCACAGTATATTGTATATGGAGCAGGCCATAAAAAGACCCTCTTGGTGAAGATCAGGTTCTTTTATGGACTTGCAGGGACTTGCATCTTGTGAAGATGAACCCTGAGAGGCTGTAGTAGAGTTGCCATACATTCTGAGAGCTCAATTCAGTTCTCTACTACAGAGTGGGAACCTGAGCCCAAAGCTCCTCATGAGTCCTAGTTGCTTGTGTACCCCAGCCCACATATGTCTGTGCCTGTATCTCTGGGTGCTTGTAAGTCTCAGCATTAGTTTCTGGCTGCTTAGGGACTGTTTCAGACATCCTTCCAAGATACTTGATCTGTGACTGGCTTTTGAGATCCCTGTTCCATCAGCAGTCTCTGAAAACCCTGCCCAGACAATGCCCTCTGCCAAACCCTGCTTTGCCAATACCATCTCATCTGAACCGTCTGCTCCACCATGGAACTATTCACTTTAGTCCCTAGCTCTAACAACACTTCTTCTTCAGTTACTACCTCTGTTATTATTTCTGTGGAAGAAATTAGCTAAGGAGATCTGAGGCAGGTATCTTGATTATTCGCTAAAGCTCCATGCAGAGTGGAACCCTTTGTCACAGTGCATTCATTAAGTTTATTATCTTTAACCTCATGAAGATGGCCATTTTTTCACTTAACTTTGGTGTTAGGAACAGTCTGGTGGAGCAGTGGGTAGCTTTGCTGCCTAACAGTTCCAGGGTCCCTGGTTTGACCTTGAGCTCAGGTTACTGTCTGAATGTGTGTGTGTGTGTGTGTGTGTGTGTGTGTGTGTGTGTGTGTGTGTGCATGGTGCCCTATGATGCACTGGTGTCCCATACCTCTTTTTATTCAATGACAGTGAAAACAACATAAAATCTATCACCACTGCATTGAAAAACATGTGCATGGACCATTCTCAAGCACAATAACAATAGTGCTCTTCAAACAGATCTTCATTCAGCCATGTTTGTAGAGGCATAAATAAAGGCTGAGAAAATACTTCTTTATTAGATTTAGTGGTAAGCTTTATTTTGGATGTAGAGATGCCAAAGGCCTTGGGTATTATACTTGAGTAAAAATAAATCCCCTTCAAGCATATTTTAACTGTGAGTATTCACTAAAAGTCTTTTTTAAAGCCCTTGCCAATTGTTTTTTTTTTTTTTTTTTTTTAAATCTATGTTTGAGAAAATGGCATTATGATACCCCTAAATGAGTCAAAGTTAATTGCAGAAATATAGTTTGTGTTTATATATAACACAATAAAGGAAAGCTTCAAATGATATATTTACAAAAATAGAAATTATGCAACATCGACTAACAATGGCTTAGACACAAGATATACTTCAGATCAAATACACAGCAAGTTGAAAAGACAGGATAGAGTGAAACAAATGGGTCATATCAAAGACCAGAAAACCATGAAGGCAATTGTAGAACTGCAGAGCACACACTCATGAAACTTGACTCAGCTTCCACAATCCTTTCTTTAAATTTATTGTAGATGGCACCACAGTATAATGGGTAAAATTTGTTTTCCTTTCAAATGGGCAGGTCTTGATAATCAGCTTATCAGTCTGCAAACTAGACTCATCAAAAATGATACAAGAACATACTAGGCTTATTTTTCTGGCCTTTTGAAACGTGTATAGGATCAAAGAAATGCAGCATAGGCTTAATGAGGAGTTGTTACCAGCATTTCACTCACAGGCAGTGCATGGAGTGACCAATGAGGTCATTAAGGTAATGTATAAGCCATCAATCCAGGACAAACCATTTTTTTTTTTTTAATTTGTCTTTTCCACCATGCCACAAGATGAAATGTGATGAGCAACCTTTGTTTGCTTTGCAGTGCAATACACAGTTCAAGTAGCTTTGCAGTGAAATTAGTTCAATAATCACTGTTCAGTTTCATGGAAATGTCAAACATAAGGCAAACATCTTGTAGCAGTGTTTTAGCCACAGTCATTGCATCAGCTTTCTGGATGGCAAAAGCTTTAGTCCAACCTGATATGACCACCTGAATACATCACTGAGATGCCAGTGTTGGTATCATTAATCCAATCCTAACTCAACAAGACAAAGCAATAGGTGACCATTCAATCATGTACGGGCATGTGTGGTCCAATATTTCTTCAGTTCCCTACTCACCATTGTAGTTCCTATTTGCAATTAGTTCCCATTTGCTATCAGACATGCAAAAAAGCTAGAAAAACATGTGGTTTAATCTTATCCTGTCATGTACAACTGGGTATACAGACATTATAAAGAAAAATAAATCTTCTATGGTAGTAGCACAGATTGTTGGTGAATGTAGGCTGTAGGTTGCTTGCTTTGCAAATCTGCCAATGAAGCTACAATGCTGCCTAGCATGTAACTTATAAAACAGCGACTTTTCACATCCATTAGTACATTATTTAATTTGTGTTTAACTAAACTATATGACCAAATGTTTGTGAGCACCTGACCATCAAAACCAGATGTGCTTGTTGAATATGCAGT
>JANDJT010000021.1:4786067-4798048 GCA_024331685.1 Stegophilus panzeri | reverse complement strand
TTGCAATTGTTTGATATCCATGAGAGCAGAGTATTTTTGTGAATTTTTTGAACAAAAGATCAAAAGTTTAAACAATACAGAATTTTTTACAGCCTTCATTACTCATATTTACCAAGGGTGCCAATATTAGTGGAGGGCACTCTATGTGACATTTATTTACCATAAAACAAGTATTAGCACCTAAAAGAAGCTTACTATTTTTGGCACACTAAGGCTTTCCCCTCCCCTCTAAAATCTTTGGCTCCAGGATGTGGCTTGTGCAGCTTGTCTTAATACTTAATTTGTGTTAAATCCAATGAGTCTTTTATGCTTATTAGAAGTCTTCAGAATATTGTGTGAGACTGGATTTAGTAGTCTAGCACTGTAGTAAGCATAGCATTGAAACAGGTTTCTCCAGAATTCACTCAAAGAAAACATACATCTTATACTTATCTCTATAAAACCTATATTTACTTAGAGTAAATTAAGGAAATCCATATCTTTTGCATATTTTGGTTGTGCTTACATTTGGGAAACTCAAACTTGCTTTTACTATCTGAATTTGTCACGTTTTAATGTTGTTAGGTCTACATCAGGTTGCACAACACTGATGCAAATTAGTAATTTTTAAAAGTAAACAATAACTGACAAATTACAGAAACAGTCCCAGCAAAATGACTTTGGCATACAGGTTTCAATAAAGACATTTATTCTCCATTTAAACTGCTAAAAGGACCAGTGAACAGGAAGAAGAAATAAGATGGACACCATGGGCTGCCTGAAATACCCATGAAAAAAAAATCATAATGCATAAACGAAAGACTTTGTCACGTTTAGGAAACATTTCCCATGAATCCCTGCCCTGTGTCCATGGCAACATTGATGGCTATGGTGCAGTTCAGGCTCCTGAAGTAATTGGGTCAAAGCAATGCATACCTCCACCAAATTAATACGATTGCCGCTTCATATCTCCCAGCTGCCTTCTCTGAGATGCACTGGGACATGATTGACGCAGTTTGCATGTGAGATGCAGTTTTCTTAAAGAGTGCAATAGAGCATACTTGTGTAAGAAGTCCCATCTGAGTATGTATGACATTAATCTAAAGCGCAATGTTGAGGTTTTGTAATTTCATTGATTTCTCTGTGGAAACTGACATCACTGTTGTGTTTCAACTATATAATCAAGATCTGCTTAGTTCTTCTGAAACTCCTTTTGCAATAACCTATTTGCTTCTGTGGCATCCATCTTGGTTTGCAGCACATGGTGACAGATTTAGTTATTTATTTATTTTTTTATTTATTTTAATGTGTTCATTCAGCCCCTACTTTAATAGGAACACCTGTACCTCTGCACATTCATGCAATTATCCAATTATTGGATCTCCTGGGATTTTCACACACAACAGTTCATAGAGTGAATGATGTGGAAAAAAAAATCAAGTGAGCTGCATTTCTATGGGCAGAGTGGCCTTGTTTAAGGGAGAGGTCAGAGGAGAATGGTCAGACTGGTTCAAGCTTACAGGAAGTCTACAGTAACACGTTTACATTGAGAAGTCGAGTTTAGGTGAGTCTGTGCCGACTGTAGCTATAGACCCCTGTTCTTGGCTGGCAGGAGTGGAACCCAATGTGGTCTTTGCTGTTGTAGCCCATCTACCTCAAGGTTTGAAGTGTTGTGTGTTCTGAGATGGTCTTCTGCTCACCACAGATATAAAGAGTGGTTATTTGAATTATCATAGCCTTCCTGTCAGCTTGAAATAGTCTGATCATTCTTCTTGGACTTCTCTCATCATCAAGGAGTTTCCACCCACAGAACTGCCATCCACTGGATACTCCCCCAACCCCCTCCACCCCCCACCATTCTGTGTAAACTCTAGAGACTGTTGTGCAAGTTTGAACCAGCCCATCCACCAACACAAACAACAGATCCATGATCAAAGTATCCAAGATCACATTTTTTCCTCATTCCGTTGATTAATGTGAACATTAACTGAAGCTCTCCAACTGTATCTGCAAGATTTTATCCACATGATTGGCCGATGGGATCATTTCATGAATTAGCAGGTTTACAGATATTCCTACTAAATGGCCCAGTGAGTGTATATAGGAAGTCATAGAGAACTGCATTTGAACTGCATGTATTGCTTTAACCTATTTGGTGAAATCAGTGCTCTTGAACTTCAACTCTTTGAGCTGAAACAGTATGCTAATATATTACATGATTTTCGCTGCATTAAATAGGCAGGCATGCGATACTTGATATGATTAATATATTCAGAAACATCCCCAGGCTGATAACCCCTGTGTAATGTTTATTTTGACCTGTGCTTCTCAGCTGCTCTCACGGAGTTAATGCAGTAGTGGAGTCATTTAACACAATTTAACCGATTTCAGCCAGATTCCATCTTACTTTGTGTAAAATGAAGAATCATTGCATCCAGAAGAGTTGAGGAAAATTAGCTTCCTTGTTCAATAGCTTTTGATTGTCCTGATTAATCAGCATGCCATACTACTCAGACACTTTGTCTTATCTGAGAGCATGTTTTACATCCACGGGCACATTAGTTAAACCCTCTGTCTGAGACAACCTCTTTGTCAGGGTGTGTTTTACCAATTCCAAAAATCAGCATAATATGCCGCTATAATTAATGAGAACATCACACCCCTGTTCCCATCCCCGGGGTGCCATTTTGATTTGGGTCACAGCCTTGATTTGCCTTGTAAGTTGAATACTTAAATGTGTTAACCTAAAGCTATTTTTGTGCCATCCTGATGAGTCAAGGGGGCTTTAATTAGCTAAAACGAAAGTGTAATTCAATCTAATGAGCCATGCTGTGGCACTTTGGCACCCCACTGACGTTCTCAGCCAGAGTACTGATAGGTTAGCGGCTGTTTGAGCTATACCCTGCTACATATAATAGTGTGTCACTTTCCACCACCATTTCACCGAAACATTACTATTACTGGAACCAGCTCCAACATTTAAGTACGAAAGTAAATGTTAAGTACAAATGAAACTCCCTAATTAATAACTCTCGGAAAGATTTGTGGTAAAAGGTAAGAACAAAAGACCTCGTGTTCACTGTTGCATAAGTAAACGCACTGAGAGATTTAAAGTGAAGCGTTAAGTGCAGACGTTGCCCACTCACTAGCCCTCATAATGGCTTGAATGGTCGCATTCACAGTAGGTCTAAGATTATGTTGGTCTGTCCTTAGACAGAATAATAATGTGCATTAAACATATTCACTGCACTTCAAAAGGCAGATATGTGGAGGGTGAGACTTGTGCTGTCTGAAAGCATATGATAAGGTGTCTTCAGCAGTGAGGACACTGCGATAGCATTAGATTGTTACAGTTTAAGCTCCATCTCTCCAACTGTCTAAAACCTAGGCAATTCATCCATTAGTGACATCTTTCAGCACTCACTGAGACCCGGCCTGCGCTGAATGAAATATTAAATAGTATCTATAAATTTATGCACATAACACATTCATAATATTCTGTCCTCACCAAGAACCATTCCATGTCCGATGAAACAGTGCATGAATGTTTTTTATTGTCTCTGACGCAACACCCCTTTGTAATTCTTAGTAAAGATGAGCCAGCCAACCATGAATTTTTTTCCATTTTCTGGTTTGATGACAGTTACTTGCACAGGCAAAGGAAAGTGTGTGTCTGCTGGTTGTGTTAACCATCTGAGAAGCCATCTGAGATTTTAGCTGAGTATAATATTGTTCACCACTCTGTCAGTGACAGTGACTACAACATGTATGTAGAAGCTTGGTAAAGCCCTTCATATGGTCAGAGTTTTACATTGTTCACTATACATATATAATATAAGACTGAAAACTACAGTTTTTCCTGAATGTTGCTCTTTTGCATATATCTTAATCATAAGTAAAGTTACAGCATTTTAAAATCTAGTTACCTCCAAAAGTGAAAAGGAAGAAAATTGCATTTAAAGACCTCATTCTGAGACACCACACCTAACCCTGCATTTATAATTTAATTTAATAATGGAAAAAAAAAAAATTAGTGGCAAATTTTAAAGTCTTACAAATTTATGTTATCACTTTAATGGTTAGAATCATCCATAACAGTCTCTGTCTTATCAACTGGGGAAAAAGTCACTTGTGGCATTTAAACACGAGCATCATCATCGCCTCAACTGATCTCTGTTCACGCTAACACCAGTGGCGAAATAATTGTTAATTCATTCAGTCAGTTCTGTTCCACTAGCTAAATTTGTTGTTACTGATTTCATTTTATTGCATCATTTAAACATTTGAAAACGTTGTCCACCGTCATCTGTACTATACAAAAACTTGAGAGAGCTTTCTGTAAAGTTGTTGAGAAGAAAAACTCAATTTGATAATTTCTGGCTGATTTCCAGAATTCAGCCACAGCAACACCTGATGGGTTTTCCCAGATTGTCGCACATATAGCTTCACCGAATACTTTTATATCTCTCCCTTGCTTTGTTAGACCTCTTATGTAAAGATATTTGTCCAGACAGATTAATGGAGAATAAATTCTCGATTCAACGATTGTTACTAATTTAACAGTTAGTAACAAATTACTCTTTAATACAGAGCCAGCTGAAAGAAATTCTTAAAAAGGTAGAGGGATTGTGTGATAAGATTTTAAGTCTGAATTTGAGTTTCCTCAAATACTTTCTGTCATGAGACCCTTTATGGTGTCAGACAAAATCCCATAGGAGCCTGGAACAGTGAAAAATAGGCAGTACATTTTTCCACAATAACTCTGCCATAAGTGCTGTGAATTCACATAGTGTGAACACAATTTAAGTCTGATTAACAGAACGTCTTTCTCTCAGATGGGGAAAGGGGAAATACGTGGAACCGAACCTTAGTGCTTAATATTGCCTTTCAAACAATTTCAAACAGATACTCTGCTAATCCAATGTGAATTCAGTAAATTTTCTTCTATGGGAATCTAAAAACAAAGACAGTAATGAGTTACATATTTCACACTGCCAGTGTAATCGTGATACTTCATTTTACTTTTTGAACTTAAAGTAAAGCATATGGCGTAGTGAGTAAGACCTGTTTCATTAATTATAAGCTTTTAGGAACAGATTTTTCCCCCATCTGGCATATAAGAACCACATAAATAATGCAAAAAAGTGTTACTAGCATGTTGCTTTTAAAGGCAGGCAGAGATACATCCAGAGAAGATTTTATTAAAGGTATCAGCATAGCTCCACTTCTTTCTGCCTTCTCTACAGACTTACTCCCACCAGTACACTGGAGAACACTGGAAAAAATAGCTATTTTTGCTAATTATTATTAACAGCCATATCAGATGATTTTGGAGAGAAGCATCCAGTCTCTTTAAACACGTCTCTCTCCAACAAAGTAGAAATATGATACAGAAGTTAGGAAGCAGAGAAGACTATTCCTGTGGTACACTTCCAGAACATTAAAAAACAAAACATTATAAGTATGATTATGTGCTTGTACCTTATGTCTTGCACTTCACATTCAGTGAAACAGCATCATAAGCCATTACTACAAATCCCATCTGCTTCCCTTTAGTGTCTTTTAGATGTCGAGAGCAGCATACTGATGTACAGAATATGAGTAATAAAAGAGGAAAGAGGTTAGAGGCAGGGAAATGGTCATATAGAGCTAATCACTGAGGATGAGTCAAGGCTCATCAGTGGCATCATTCCAGTTATCCAGTTGTCTTACTTGCATGAGAGTAAATGTGTGACATCATGTGAATAATATAGGAAAACATGAAAATGAGATAATTATGTGAGAAATCATGTGAAAGTAAATGAATTATCAGAAAATATACAGATTATGTGAAAAAAATGTGAAAAAAACATGCACTACATGTAATAAAAACAAATATGTAAAAATAAGTGACTCATGTAAATAAATCACATGAAAATAAACGAATCATAAAAAAATTACATGTGAAAATAAATAAATCAAGTGAAAATTTAACATCAATGACATCAATGAGGATGTCTCAGCCACCAAAAAATATAGTCCTTTTCAGACATTTGACAATCAGACATCAGACAAATTCCAAAATCTAATCAGTTCATCTGCTGGTTACAATGAGATTTTCATATAAATCCTACAAACATTCAACCACTCGTTCTTGAGATACCGTGCTAACAATAAGCTTGGTGTCACGTAAAGGAGGCTGAGACAGAAGCAAGTGCAGTTTAATGAGAAGACAAATCCACAGAGTTAGGCAGAAATCAATAACCACAGATAGGCAAGGGTCAAACGATCATGCAAACAATCCAAACTAGGCAAGGCACAGAACCAAAGTCGAGGGAATAACAAAATAAAAAATAACCCAGCGCAACAACACGAGGTAAAGGCTTGGTAAATGACAGAGACAAGTCAATTGAGTGTAATACGTCACAATGGCTGTGTGTGTGAGTCTCTTAAGTAGTGTGGTGTGATTGAGAACAGGTGTGTGTGATTACTCCTCAGGAGAAGGTGAGGTGCTTGTGTGTTCCATTGGGAGTTGTAGTTGTTGGACATGTTTGTAGTTCGTGGTGCATTCTGGGAAATGGAGTTGCTTGTTTGCCGTGACATGACAGAACCCCCAACCCCCCCAAGGGTGATACTCCGGGAGCGCCACAAAAACACTCAAGTCCCCTCAGGTCCTGAAGCAGGCATTGTCCCACAGATAGCAGAGGAGCAGGCATGAGGCTGGAGCAGGTTTGCTGAACTTGGCTGAACTTGGTCGGCTGTGTCAGCAGACTCTGGTGAAAGCAGAACTTGGTTGGTCGTGACGTTAACCTCAGACAGGTACCTGGCTTGGGAGGTCTTCTTGTTGGCCTCAGATAGAAACATGGCTTGAGAGGCCGTCTCATTGACCTCGGACAGGAACATGGCTTGAGAGGCCATATCATCGACATCAGACAGTAACTTGGCTTGGGAGGCCATCTCGTCGACCTCAGACAGGAACTTGGCGTGCTCTCTGAGGTTCAGGTGTGGAGCGGTCTCTTCCGCACCACAGAGAGATGACATGATATCCCTGGCCTGGCTTGAATGCAGAGCAATGGCAATTGCACAGCCAGCCAGAGAAACGAAGCTCAAGGTGGAGCCTGATGGGGAAGCCACATTCCCCATGAAGCTAGAGGGGGGGAGTGAAATTCTCTGCGATGTCTGAGGGGGGAGCGAAGTTCTCCGAGAGGCCAAAGGGAGGAACAAAGTTCGACGTGAGGCCAGCGGGAGAAGTCATGCTCTTTGCGAAGCATGAGGGGGGAGTGATGTCCTCCATGGAGCAGAAAGGGGGAGCAACATATGGCGCAAAGCAAAGAAAAGGAGCAATGTCTTCACTCCCACCTGGCTCAAATAGGGAGAATTTCCTCTCCTGGCTTTTCCCATTCATAAAGGGCCTCTTGGACTTGGAAAAATTCTGCTGCATCCATGTTACAGCGAAGTATTCTATCACGTAATGGAGGTTGAGATGAATGTAAGTGCAGATAAGAACTTTATTGAAGAGAGGCAGGCAGACAAATCCAAAATGTGAATCAATAACGTGATCAAAAACGTCTGGGTTACACATGTAACCCTGCTCCCTGAGAAGGGAATGAGACGTTGCGATTAGCATAACACTATGGGAGCGCCCTTGCGTGCGACCGGCATCTGAAGCTTGTGTAAAATCTTGCCTATTTATAGGCCTGCTATGATCAGGTGATGTGGCAATTAAGTGCGTCGCGTGATATATATATGGCACCTGTGAACCGCGCATCAGCCTCTATTATCTGAAGCGCCGAAATCCAGCGGAGAGCCGGACCCGGAAGACAGAGCAAGAGATAGAGCAGTGCTCGTCTCTGGCTACTCTTCTGGATCCAAAACAGAGCCCCTGGACTTGAGAAGGCTAGCTGCCTCAGCAGTGGCCAGCCTAGATCCGCAAGGCTCTGAAACCCGACTCGCTTCGGCTTCTGAGAAGAGAGCGAGTCGCGAGCGGAGCTGCCTAATGTAGGCAATATAATGCGCAGTCAGACCTCTTGAGAGCTGCCCTCGCATGCTGCATCCCTAGACACTTCACACGAAAGTGTGCACTACTCCCCGTGATGAAACAGGAGCAAGGCGTAACACACTTCCTGAATTCTCTCACTCATATTTTTCTCTCTCGCTCATTCCTTTTTTTTCTTCTCTTTTTTTAAAGGGATAGAAAAGTCCATAGATTCTGAGAAAAGATAGAGAGGAAATTAAGCATCTTTTTGTTTCTTTACACAAACAACCAACATGCAGTCTTGCTGAAGATAATAAGGCTGATGGCACGGTTCACAGGTGCCATGTATATATCACGCGATGTGCTTAATTGCCACGTCATCTGTTCACGGCAGGCCTATAAATAGGCATAATTTTACACAAGCTTCACTTGCCGGTCGCGCGCAAGGGCGCTCCCATAGTGTTATGCTAAACACAACATGGAGTTCCCTTTGAAAGGGAACAGGTGATCGGCAAACGGGCATTAACTAGGCTAAACAAGAATCAAATAATGAGGGCGAGAGCAAGATCAAAACTATGAAACATGAAACGAGGAACAAAGGCTTGGTATACAGGAAACAGACGTAATACTTTGCAAAGTACATAGATACATGAGGTTTAAATACCAAACGTAATCGGGGTGAAACAGAAAACAGCTAAGAACAATGATGACACATAAGGGAAATAACCAATGACAATACAGGGGCAGAGAGGACATAAACCATAACAAAACACATGTGTCAAAAGTAACAAAGTCAATGTCAAAAAAAAAAAAAAAAACGGAACCGCGCGCTCATGCTTCGAAGCACACTGTGTGCTCCTGTGCTAGCATGAGGGGAAATCATGACACATAATGCCTCCACTGTCTGGTCGAGGAGGCATAAAAATCACTTGTGAAAAAAACTGAATCTGGAACAAAATTGTAAAAAATTTGAAAAATTAATCATGTGAGAAAAGCTTACATGAAAATAAATACAATGTGAAAACAAAACACTGCTCCGTGCTGCTCCTGAGAGCTCATCTCGAAAAAATAGTCGTAGGAGACCCAAACCTCAAAAATTAATTATGAACTAATATACTGACAAAGTAAATAAGTAATTTCCACTACAAAGTACAAACACTATAACTATACAGAGAACTGCATCCAGAACGTGCTCCAAAATTCACAACACTGAAGTCTCTACTTCCTGGTCAGTGAGCTGTCAATCCATATCTCATTGAGAGCCAATGAGAGTATATTGCTGTTAAGCCCGCCCACACGTGAGGTTTGTGCCAGTATGGCGAACATAAACTTGCGGAGTGTAAATGTTTCAATGCTTAATGAAAACCCTGGCAGCACATACATAAACCATGATTAGCGAAAATGAAGTTTAGAAAACTGTGTAAAACAAAGAATGCTGTTTATTTAAAGACCATGTTAAATTTTTGCCACTGCTTTCACTTTTTCAGTTTCAGAGTGTTTTTCTTCTCTCTCATTGTATATTTTTGTTAATTATTTGGCACAAATTTAATTCCATAAAATTTCATGTGACTTTTCTGTGAGTGAATACTGGGCCAAACTGTCTGACTGCCTAAGGCCTGCAGTGGCATGATCATGTTCTCTATAACTCTCTCTCCACTGTCACATTTTCAACACTCTCTACTTATCCATTCTGCTTCATTCCCCATTGGCACACTTGCCTTTCTTCTCCTTTAAACCGGAATTGATGATTATCGGCAAGTAACGGAGGCCGCTGATGAAATCACCAGAAACGTTTTGAGAAAGGGAAAAGTAAGGAAAAGGTGCTCTACTATGTGCAGTGAGAACTAACGTGTGGTAATGACGAAACCAGTTGTTATTTTATACTTATGCTTCCTGATTTCACAGCATGTCCAAAGCCTTTCTTTCTGACAAAATCTTCTCTTTAGTGATACTCAACTATTATTGAACATGCAAAGCTGGCAAGGGGTGACATAAAAAAAGGTATTATTTATTCAATATCAGTTTTGCGTGCCATACAAAATTATTTATACCTGTGTCTATTCTGTACTAGTCTAACTCTCCGAGGTCTCTCAGTCTCCTCATGTTACAGAAAAAGAATCTGATACAAATTTCATGTAGCAATGTCTCATCCATTTTCTGTAGGTAAATACAGAAACTTTATCTTTAAACATTAGCAAAACATTGTGCATTGGCTTGTGAGATTGGATTTGATATTTAAATAGGTATTTCTGTGTTTCCTTCTTCTTGTACTTTTTTTCTTTGTATATTTATCTGGGCAGTGGTAGTACAGTGGTTAAGACTTTGTGTTGCTGATCGGAAGGTCATGAGTTCACAGCCTTGCCAAGCTGCCAGTGAGCAAGGCCCTTAAGTCCTAAACTGCTCAGATGTATAAAATAAATCAAATGTAAGTCTCTCTGGATAAGGGTGTCTGCCATAATGCCATGAATGAAAAAAAATTGAAATACCCACTACCTTCTCACCTTACATCACAGTTATTCAGTGGTGCTATAATTCTCACCTTAGCATGACTCTAGTACCATTATTTTATAACATCCAACTTTCCTCAAAATTCTAGACTGACATAGAGGTGATGTTCTAGACTTACTGTATGTATATGCAGACTTCAGTATTATTTAGTCTCTAACTTTTAACATGATCACTATGGCTATCATGCTGAACTATGATACTATCATAGTTTTACTATAGTGCTGTAGGATAACCAATGTTATGATTTTGATGATGATATTACCATGGTTTTCCTGTGGTACTTATTAAGTGATTACAAAAACCTCAGAATTAACAGGTTTAGTATGCAGTAATAACAGTGTAGCCATGAGACATGGATCCATCACATTAAAGCCCTCTTTGTACTATTTTTTTTCTATTTAAAATAGAATACTTTAACAGAATCAATATTTTCTATATATTTTTAATTTTGAGTGAAGTGCCAGGGCAAATGTTTTTTAAGGCAACAACTTAAGTTGCAATGCATAAAAAGTGAAATGTATTACAAATGCATTGTTAAGCATCCTGCTCTGATCATGCATGCCACTCGACCTCATCATCAGCATCATCTTCAGCATCATCAACACTTTCTCCCTGTAGATTTGATACTACTCTCACTTTCTCCATGTAGGATTGCTCATCATCATTCTCAACACTAAATGCCAACTCACCCTCACTATCATCCATCATTCCTGATCAATTTTTGCAGTGTGGCAGGGTGCATTATCCTGCTAAAAGAGGCTGCTGCCATTAGGGAATACCGTTTCCATGAAGGGGTGTACTTGGTTTGCAGCGATGTTTAGGTAGGTGGTACCACGTCAGAGTAACATCCACATGAATGCCAGGACACAAGGTTTCCCAGCAGAACATTGCCCAGAGCATCACACTGCCTCTGCCGGCTTGCCGTCTTCCTATAGTGCATCCTGGCATCATCTCTTCCCCATTTAAACTATGCACATGCACTCGGCCATCCACATGATGTAAAAGAAAATGTGATTCATCTGGTGATTCATCAGGACACCTTCTTCCATTGCACCATGGTCCAGTTCTGATGCTCATGTGCTCATTGTAGGCGCTTTTGGCACTGGACAAGGGTCAGCATGGGTATTCTGATCAGTCTGTGGCTACACAACTCCATATGCAGCAAGCTGCGATGCACTGTGTGCTCTGTGTGCACTGTGTGTCCAGTTGTCTAGCCATCACATATTGGCCCTTGCCAAAGCCATTCAGATCCTTATGCTTGCCTATTTTTCCTGCTTCCAACACACGAACTTTGAGAATTGACTGTTCACTAATACATCCCACCCCTTGACAGGTGCCATTGTAATGAGATAATCAATGTTATTCACTTCACCTGTTAGAGATTTTGATGTTATTGGTGATCGGTGTACTTCTGTTATCCATCCATCCATCCATCCATCCTCTACTGCTTATCCTTTTCAGGGTCACAGGGAACCTGGAGCCTATCCCAGGAAGCATCGGGCACAAGGCGGGGTACACCCTGGACAGGGTGCCAATCCAT
>JANDJT010000021.1:4763526-4777445 GCA_024331685.1 Stegophilus panzeri | reverse complement strand
ATATGACCCTTAACAATTTTACTGGTATAATCTCACTAGTCTTTATTTTATATAACACCTGTAATAGTCAAACAGATAGGTAGGGGTGGTGTTGGAGTGGTGGTATATTGTTTAAGAAACCTTAAACAAACAGTGTCTGTCTGTGGTTTTTGATATCACCTGATTACTGAACATAGCAGCATGTTGTTTGCTGTGTTTACTCAAAATACTGCTGACATGGCATTATCTAACAGCAGTTGAACAATGATATTCCTAAACACTCAAGGGCTGTGTGTAACCAGTGTGTACACTTATGCAGCGTTTAATGTAAAGGAATAATTACCCAGTCAGTGTCTCACATCAAAAACTATAATGAATTCAATGCAAAGAAAAAAAAAATCTTCTCATACTGCTTCTGAAAGTGCCATGGTCTTCTGTGCATAACAGTAACTTTAAAAATAGATTTTTAAAAAAGGGCTTCCACAGCCAAATTCTTTAAACTCTATACCAACTATTAATGGAAAACAAAGTAATTTTTAATTAACTAAATCTGCCTCTGATCTGGGTATTGTGTTTATCAGTCATAAAACAGGGGCGGCATGTTTACTTGTTAATTTCTCCTGTTGAACAGCACTTCACGGCAGGGTCTTCCATCCTGCCATATAATTAGCTGCTAGCGTTTAGCCTCTATCACCCTGCAATCACAATCACCAATTAAACAGCCCTTTTTGCTGTGCTATTCACTGCTTACTGTGTAATGATTGTGTTTATGTGCCAGCATGAGATAGAGGTTACTGGAAGGTAGTTTGTAATTTCATACAAAAGTAATGGAAATTAGGTGTCCTCCTTAGTTATTGCTTAGTATGATCCATGCATTTTGTGAATGCTTTTCTTTAAAACAACAACAACAACAATAACAACAACAATAACAACAACAACACAACAACAAAATCCAGGACACTGAGCACTTAGTGTTTGCTGCAGGTTGTAAATACAAGAGATTAGATTAGGAGTGTAAATCCTATTTCCTCCCACATCATTACTTATTTTAACGTTCAGTAAAGCGTAGGTGGTAAAACGGGAAGAGGCAATAGCCTGCAGGGACAATCTGGGGTTTGGGTGTAAGCGACAGTGTTCAAGCACACAAACCTAATTTCTTGGAGTCTGTGTAAGTCGTTTCGACACCTGGAGGCTATCTGAAACTGGCCTGTAATTCTCTTTAACTCAATCAAGCCTTTATTGTGATGTGAGCTGGAGGTCGAGTCACAAGCAAGTGTGTGACTGGGTAGAGGCGGTTATATTTATTTATTTTAAGTATTTTGAGAAGCTATTCATGAGTTTTAGGCTTCAATATGGTTAAGTCAACATTCACTCCAGTCTTTACCACATAAGTATTTAGTACAGTAACAGCAGTAACAACTATATATCCCATAACAGCAACGACTTACGAGTGTACTTTCTAAAGTATAACATACAGTGCCCTTCACTAATATTGGCACCCTTGGAAAATACGAGCAAAGAAGACTGTGATAAATTGTCTTTATTATTTAACCTTTTAAGATTTTGTTAAAAAAAAATAATTAAATGCTCTCATGGATATCAAACAATTGCAAGCAAAACACAAGTTTTTTAAAAAATCCAATTTTTATTTATTTATTTTTTTAACTATAGGTGAACAACAATTATTGGCACCCTTTTAGTCAATATGTTGTTCTACCTCCCTTTTCCAAGATAACAGCTCTGAGTCTTCTCCAATAATGCCTCATGAGGTTGGTGATCTGAGGGATCTGAGACCATTCCTCCATACAGAATCTCTCCTGATCCTTCAAATTTCAAGGTCCACACTGGTGGACTCTTCAGTTCACCCCACAAGTTTTCTATGGGTTTCAAGTCAAGGGACTGGGATGGCCATGGCAGGACCTTGATATTGTCGTCAGCAAACCATTTCCGTGTTGATTTTGATGTATGTTTTGGATCATTGTCCTGCTGGAAGATCCAACCACGGCCCATTTTAAGCTTTCTTGCAGAGGCAGTCAGATTTTAATTTAATATCTGTTGATATTTTATAGAATAGAGTCCATGATGCCATGTATCCTAAGAAAATGTCCAGGTCCTCTGGCAGAAAAACAGACCCAAAACATTAAAGAGCCACCACCATATTTAACACGGGCATGAGGTACTTTTACATATGACTACCTCTCTGTGTGCACCAAAACCTCCTCTGGTGTTTATAGCTAAAAAGCTCTTTTTTGGTTTAATCTGACCATAGAACCCAATCCCATTTGAAGTTCCAGTAGAGTCTGGAAAACTGAAGACGCTTGAGATTGTTTTTGGATGAGAGTAGAGGCTTTTTTCTTGAAACCCTTCCAAACAACTTATGGTGATGTAGGTGACTTCGTATTGTAGTTTTGGAGACTTTCTGACCCCAAGAAGCTAGTAACTTCTGCAGTTCTCCAGCTGTGATACTTGGAGATCTTTTGGCCACTCTGACCATCCTCTTCACAATGCGTTGAGACAGTATAGACACGCATCCAAATCCAGGTTAATTCTGGAAATTCTTAATTATTGCCCTGATGGTGGAAATGGGCATTTTCAATGCTTGTGCTATTTTCTTATATCCACTTCCCATTTTGTGAAGCTCAACAACCTTTTACCGCATATCACAGCTATATTCCTTGGTCTAACCCATTGTTATGAATGACTAAGGGAATTTGGCCTATGTTTTACGTCATATTTATACCCCTGGTTGAACAATTTCCTGTTCCTAGTCTCCCAGGTGTACTAATAAAATGTAAGATATCAATGGGAATATAAATTCATAGGGGTGCCAATAAATGTTGCACACTTATATTTAACAAAGATATATATATATATATATATATATATATATATATATATATTGCATAAACCTGTGTTTTGTTTGCATTTGTTTGATATCCATGAGAGCAGAGTATTTTTCTGATTTTTTTAAACAAAAGATGAAAAGGTTCAACAATAAAATAATTTTCTACAGCCTTCTTTGCCCATATTTACCAAGGGTGCCAATATTAGTGGCAGGCACTTTAAGTACTACACACTATAAATACAACATATACTGTACATGTATGCAGGTAAACTCTAAGATTGTCTTCAGGTAATTATGGCCAATCATCACATCTTCAGTGTGTCTTATAAAAACAATAGCTAATTTCCAAGATCATTAAATCAGTTTGCAGCAGATTGTCATTACCCCTAGGCTGTATTTAGGAGGGTGATTATGACTGATTAGAAAAGGCACTTTAATGACCTTTTAATTGAATTTAATCAAGTGTCATCAAATTATCATTTCAGGTAAAGATCAATTAGCCTGTAGGAGAGGTAATACAAGCACATTAATTAATTGAATCCAGCTTTATGAATATGGATAGGTTTGTCTAGGAATATGTTTGCTTAACATTTCATCGCAAATGCCAGAAATGATTCCGTTGACAGGGCAGGAGTGAAATGTCAAATTATCATATGTTTGTCCTTGTAGAGGCTTCAAATAGCTTTTCCTCTGGCCATAATTCAATACAAAGCCTTTTCACTATTGTAGTAGGACACAAGTCATAATAACAATGCAGTATGATTCACGCAGCAGGTGTGTATGTCTATGTGCATGCAGGTGTGTGGAATCACTGGCCCTTCTGGGCACCTGAGGGTGTCCATCAGTCACCACACCGATAACATTGCAATGTTTGGGTGTCGCTGTGACAGGAAATCGATATTGGCCCTGTTCGCTGTGACTGTTTAGCAGTCAGGACAGGGCTCGGTGCAGAGTGTGGGTCTCTATTAGTCAATGAGGCAACACACAGACACCATCTCCCAACAGGAGCATAGAGCATGAAACTAGTAAGGCAGATAAGGACAGAATTAGACATCCATAGCAAATATCTGCTTTGTCCTGTCTGCTTAGGTCCTGATTCTCCTGGAAACAGCAAATGCAAAGATTTCTCTTAAATTCTGCCTTTGCCAATATATGCTAAGGTAAAATGAGGATCTTGTTATAGGCTCTCTAACCAGCTAAGAGTGCTGTTCTGCTAAGAAGATCATATTCACATGAAACCTCTAATGTTCACAATATTGCTGACAACATGGTACCATTTTCAAATGTCACACAATGCTGCAAAGCAGGCTGAGAGGACTGTAAAACTTGTGCTGACAATTTAGAGCAAGATCGCACAGAAAAACCACCCTCAATGCTCATTTCACATCTTCCTCCTATCCTTCCATTTCTGACTCCCACCTCTACCCTCTCCATCATACCATTCTTCTTATGAAAGATAGCAACAAGCGAGGTAGATCACACCGACTCTCCATTTTGAAAAATGACACAACGATAGCTGTTATCAAGTTTTATAGAGCTTTAAATAGAAGCGAGTGTGTTTTCATAGTGTTAGTATGCCAAAGCCTGTTGCCATGACCCTAGCATTATTTTTTTTCCTGCGTGGTTTAGGATTTAGAATAAATGTTTGTGTGCTTGCCTAGTCGAGGTATTGAAGTGGACAAGTACTAAGCTGCGCAAACATTGCCTCTAAGGTCCTATTTGTATGTCTGAACCCAGTGTCAAACTCATTACTGTGGAGGATGGCAGGTTCATCTGGAGACTGAAGCCAAAGAAACACTCAGTCGCTTTAAGAGGAATTCACTGATCTGGAATCAGTCCCAATGAATGTATGTGCTATTTTCCACAGAGGGATAATGAATCATGGGCTGATCAAGAATCAGGTTCAAGGAGTGTTTGCAACATACTATCAAGAACCTGGATCAAAAATCCTCACGGTGGATTCACATTTATGTTACAGAACAGTTTAAGTGTCTACACAGATTTAAATGGTGGAGGAGGGGAAGGATTTATGTTTCAAGGATTTGCATTGGTGTTACCTACTCTGACTCTGTATGTGCAATTGAGAATGAATGATGACTGTGTATTCATGAAGTGCTGTTTAGGCTCTTATTCATCTTTTATCATCCATATGGAATGAAAGTATTCTCACATCCATACAAAATCCTTTCACATTATTTACGCATACAATTTTATCTTTCAAGAGTAGAAGAGGGTGAAACTGGCATACATAACTATTTATTTATGCTGAATATGAGTTTGACTTATTCCTTGTGAAGAAGTGAGGTCATGGACATTGAGCCTAAATGGACCATGTTCTGAATGGACCATGTTTTAAGCTGTAGCCAAGAACCTGTCAGTACCTGTTATGGCAGTAACCCAAGGACAAGCTGCTGGACACTGGTGATGATGGAAGCCGTCAAGTTGAAGTTGTAGCTGTCCTTCTGAATAATGCTTACAGGCGGCTCTCGGCTTCAGCTGAGAGGTAAAAAGGAGGCAGAAGGTATAAAGCCCAGCCTTAGATACACCCTGGATGACATGCTAGCCCATAACAAGGCACCAAGTACACACACATTCAAACACTTATACACTATTTCACACCAAGGGGCAATTTAGCATAGTTAATCCACCTTTTGGGAAGGAAATCCTTGCAGATACCATGACAGTATGGAAAACTCCATATAGGCACCTACCCAGGCTCATGATTGTACAGGTACACTTAGTAGCAATGCTGTGCCCTTCATTATGTAAATGATCTTTATTAGTACTACAAGTCACTGCATTAATTAACAGAATGAGATAAGATACTTGATACTTTTGATACAATTACCATTATTATACAGTTAAGTATTAATAAGTGTTACAGTTGTGATTACTGTTGAATTATTATCCACCACGACCCCAACCAAGAATGAAGATGAATGAATGAATGAATGAATAAAAACCCCAGAGCTAAAATGTGGGATAGGAGACAGGGTTTAATTTGGTTTCAATTTCCCATCTAACAGCTCTATAGTAAGATTCCTTTCCATTAACATTAACAACAATGTATTAATAATAAAGACTTGCCTTTACTGTTGTATAACATATATGTTCCTTGTTTGAGGTGTTTTCTGATACTTATCACTTTGCTTCTTTGAAAAGCAGAATTTTGCTTTCCTTACACCATGATTCAAGGATTATATTAATGTACCAACCACTGAATGTTTACAAGGATTTGCGCTTTAAAACCCAAGGTCCATTGCTGTTGGTGTTGTATAGCATCTAAACCCAGCCTTAGTTTAGTATGTGCTTTAACCTTACCCTCCTTTATGGCACCCGTGTGAATGTAAGTGTAACAGCCTACAGCATCTCATTTATTTCTGTTGTTCTAAACCATGTCTTCCTCTTCAGGCCTGAGGTGCTTGTTTACTCTAACAATAGCATAACACATCTTGAAAGAAAGCCATTGATCACAGTGCACTATGAAGTAAAGCAAGCTATCAACCATATTCTACAGCTCTCATTAATCCTGTCCTTATTGTGCTTACAATCTCTTGTACAATGTAGTACAAGTCTGTAGTATTTTGAAGTACAATAGCACATGCAGTTCAAAAGCCTAATAAGCTGCTCATTTCTGGCTTTCACATTGCTTGGCCTCCACATTTGAAAGAAACTTGATTTACTGATATAGAGGATTGAAAGAGGGGGTTTGCCTCGCACCTCAGGGGTTGGGGGTTTGATTCCCACCTCCGCCCTGTGTGCGCAGAGTTTGCACTTTCCCTCCTGTGCTTCGTGGGTTTCTTCCGGATACTGGTATCCCCTGCCTTGTGCCCCAAGTCCCCTGGGATAGGCTCCAGGCTTCTCCGTGACCCTGTGTAGGATAAGCAGTACAGAAAATGAATGGATGAATAGAGCATTGAAAGAAATATGCGTGTTATTTATTATGACACTGGGTAAATAAGGGATCTTAAATGGGACAGCATATGATTCTAAAATTTGACATGATTGGTGAGATTGCTGATGAATATAAAATGATATTTATTAGGAGTGACTGAATTATTATTTTTCAGATAACCTTGTTAGCATGATTTTTAATATTTATATGCATTACTCAATGTGATAATGGTTAGCAAGGACAGAATGTGAGATTGATGTTATGAATCAAAGTGTGCTACAAACACATCAGATTTTACAAGAAAAGCCTCTGTGTTTTTATTCTCTCCTGACAAGGCTTCACCAAATATTAAATATAGTGGTAGTGGTGGTGTTTTGAATAGCATTATATGATTGTGTTAGAATTACACAACTAAAGAAGTAGACAGATAGGGTAGTTTTAAGATATTTCACAAACCTTTATTTCTTCTTTGCTGATACTGCTGTTTTGCATCTTATTGTCTTGCTTGTGTCTTGTTACTTTTTTTCCAAATTAGCTAATTGAACCTAACGGCTTCTAATCCACATGGATGGCTTGGTCCACCACATTAAGGGGTCTTAATAGAAAATGTTTTGTGTGACTTGACTACATCAAGCATTTTCTAAGGCTCTCCTTTTCCACAAGCCTGATCTTACTGTGCTTGGAATCTTTTAAGAATTATATCATGCAAAATTAAGGGCTGGGACCAGATTGTTTTAGAGTTCAATAACATGCAAAAAAAATCCTAAGAAAGACCTTGCTTATTTCTCACTCCCATTGTGTGTGGCCTCTCCTCTATTCTAAAGACAAGTAGAGTATTGACGTTGAAATTCAAGTGAAATTACAGTGGAATGTTTTTTTTTTTTGTAATACACTGTAAAAAATGTCAGGTTATTTTTTTCTGTCCAAACGCTGGGTTGAGCCTTTTGGGTCATTTAATTGGGTTATTTTCTCATTCTTGGGTAGTTCTTGGGTAGTTTTGTGTAACCCAATCGCTGGGTTAGTGGCTGGGTCATTTTCACTGACAGATGAATCAATACACCCCTCCCCCACCCTGATGCATCATCCCTACTCAGTGTGGACTGTTTGAATTCACCTCAGGTGGAAGTAGTGGTTTTCATGGACACACTGTTAGATTTATTTGGAAAAGCAAGATTCGTATCAATACATTTATCCATAAAACCATTACTGTACACTAGAAACAGCAAAAATGTGTTATAACAGTCCAGTTTACATGACATTAAATGCACTTTTATGTTCATTAGCTTTGGGTACTTGTTTGTAATGCCCACTGAATCGTAAGTTGGTTACTCAGTTTTTGGATGTTTTAGACGTCTCCTTTGATCAAAGTCTGACATTTTCATCTTACATATATGACTTATTTGATTAATTTACTTCAAAGTCTATATATAAATACTACTTTATCAGTTCTAGCAATACATTTCTGAACACCTTCTTGTGTGTAAATAAAGGAGATACCATGTTGAGATATTTGATTATAATGTGGTATATTTGACATTTTCAAAGGGTAAAAATAACCCTGAAAATATTTATCCATTTATGAAATAAATTTAACCCAGCATTTTTATAAAAATGAAACCATCCTTTGGGTTAAAAAACAACCCATTTTGGTGGGTTCAAATTAACAACCCAACTTGATGGGTTAGTTTAGCCCAAAATGTTTTCTGTCCTATATATACTAATGGTAAACCCAGTGTTTTTTAGAGTGTAGAAAGGAGGATTATTCAGTATTTCTCTTTTTTTTGTATTTAATAGGGACATTTGTAAATTAAAAAAAAAAGGATATTGCATGAGTAGTGAGTAGGGTGTATGATATTTTGTACGTATTATCATGATATTTTATAATAATGGAAGTTTACAAAAGATGCTTTCTTTTTCAAGCAAACAGCATGGCAAGGGAGCACTCCATCAACAAAGTCCAAATCACATTTGTAGAGCTAAGTATTTGTTAATATACAGAATCATTGGTTGAAGTAGATGTGGTAGAGATATACATAGATGAGGTGATGCCTTTTGCAAAAATATACTTAAAAGAGAGACAAAATAAGTTATTATGTAATATACTTGAATATAGGACAGTGCCTCCTCAGGTCTTTTATAAACAGTTGAATACGCAAATATTTTCACAATCGCAACATTCAGCAGCTCTCTCTTGGTAGCTGTGCAACTTAGGTCAGCACAGTGTATTTCAAGACAAGTCTCCTGACAACTATAATGGCAGGGCAATTTCATCCTCCACTCAGTCTAAAGTAAAACATCATCTCTCTCTGGCTCTACCGGTCACAGCTGAATTGATGGAAAGAAACATGCAGGACCAAGACCACCTACCCAACATGAAACAAAAGTGTTTCATCTAGCCGAAAACCCTAGGGAATATATCATGATACTCATCTCCTCCACCATTACCTTTCTTCACAAAAAAAGGGTGCACCCACCCTTTTGATGAACTGAGATGCACAGAACCCAGTGGTGGATGTTCTGACGTAGAATGGAATATGCATCCTCTATGGTGGGAAAAAAATATCTCCTTATAAAAAAGATATCTCCTTGTGATGTCTATAATTTCTTCTAGACAGCAAGGAGAAAAGAAAACAAAAAGAAAATGTAGACTTCTCCTTAGTCTTGTGTCGTTCAGATTTTTCTTTTGAAACAAAAGACCACATTAATTTCATATACGTCTTTCAGATTTGTCTTCACTTCAGTAACAATCTCAACAATGTCACATATTGGGCTCAGATCTGCCATGTTTATTATATGTCAATTTCATTTATGTTTATTACAAGCATTCTAATTATTCTATAGTAATTATTTTTATATACATCCACCAGCCATTATCATCATGTAACAGGAGCACAATGCATAAAATCCTGCAGTTACAGGTCAAGGGCTTCAGTTAACATTCAAGTCAAACACCAAAGTGGAGAAAATATGTGATCTCAGTGACTTTGACCGTGACAGGCTGTTTTGAGAAACTAAATTTTATACAGAATGGTGCAAAAAAACAAAACAATAAACAAAACATCCAGTGAGAAGTAGTTCTGCAGGATGACACAGCTTGTTGATGAGAAAGGTCTGAGGAGAATGACCAGACTGATGAGAGTTGACAGGCTACAGTATCTCGAATAATCACGCTTTTTAACTGTGGTGAGCTGGAAAGCACCTAAGAACACACCACACATTGAAAATTGAGGCAGATGCAGATGGGCTACAGCAACAGAAGACCAAGTTCCACTCCTGTTAGCCAAGAACAGGTATCTGAGGCTACAGTTAGCACAGGCTCACCGAACTGCCCAGTTTACTTATCATAGCCTTCTTGTCAGCTTTAACAAGTCTGGCCATTCTCCTCGGACCTCTCTCATCATCAAGTCATTTCCTACCACAGTGCAACTGCTCCCCAGATGTTTTTAGTTTTTCCACAACATTTTGTGTAAACTCCAGAGACTGCTCACCTAGAAATCCCAGGTGATCAGTAATTTGTGAAATATTCAAACCAGCCCACCTGGCACCAACAACCATGCCTATAATTTCTATTAGTAGAAATGGTAAATTAACAAGAATAAAACAAGTGCACTCCTGAGACATCCTGTGTCCCACCATTTGCTCGTTTAGTTTTTCTGCAGTTGGGGGAAAATCTAAAAACTGGAAAATTCACTCATATCGTCTTCTTGTACACAAAGGTAAAATCACGGTAATGATTAAAATGTTTTATGTAAAATTCAAATGAACACATGTCTGGGTGTATAAAATTTTCCTATAATATCTTCTGGGATGTGTTTTTCTTAAAAGATTAGCTGAAAGAAAACTACTTATGTGAATCCACCTGTTTATAGCTTTTCCCCAAACAGTTCATTGCAGCAAAAGTAAACGAGCAAAAGATAGCGCAGGAGGTATCAGGAGTGCATTTGTTTAATTCTTGGTAATATTTTGACCAATGATTTGTCATTAAGATCATTAAAAGTATAATATTTTTGAGTGTGCGCACACACACACACACACACACAAACACACACACACACATATAAAGGTATATATCCAGCCTGTTCGCCGCTGCCCACACTGAGAAGACAGCAGGCTCCTCATCCTCCCTCAGCACCACCTCACCTCCACTTCTGCACATGAACTTTGAATAAAAACACCAGTTTTTATCTCTGCCTCCAAAGTGTCTGTGTTCTGCCTGTTCCGGCCCTAATTGTCTACACTGGTGGAGAATGCAGGCATAAGAACACAGACCCAACCCCTCACAGATATCATGGATTCAATGCTGCAACATCTGATGGAAACCAACCTCCAGCAGCAGGCAGTGACCCAGGAGCTGGCCCAAAGCCTACGTGCTGCAACCCAGGAGCTGCTGGAGTTAAAGAAGAAGCCCTGCTCCACCTCCTCAGTCACTCTCCTAGACCCCTGCCAGGAGGCCCTGGGCATCCTCACAAAACTCACAAGTGAGGATGACATCGAGGTCTTACGCCTCACCTTTGAGCAAGTCACCCAACGCAAGCAACGGGAAGAAGAGCGTTGGGCTGACATCCTTGCCCCTTTCCTGTCAGGGGAGGCCCAGCACACCTACTATGCCCTCCCGCCTGATCAAGCTACCTTCTACGCAGTGCTGAAGGTAGAGATCTTGAGCTGCTGTGGCCTATCCCCCATTAACATGGCGGTAGAGTTCCACAGCTGGCCCTACTGACATGGAGCCACCCCACGGACTCAGATGGACTCTCTGCTCTGAATAACCAGAAGGTGGCTCCGACCGCAATGACACGCTGCTAACGAAGTAATGGAAAAGAACGTAATGGATCGCTTCCTGTGAGCTCTGCTGCCCGAAGAACATAAAGCGTTGGAGATGAAGAATGCCGGGGGCCCACGGGAGATGGTGGCCCTCGAGTGTGCCCTGCCCACGACGAGCATCAGCAGGGGTAAGTGGAGGAACCATCCACCGGGTCTCTGCTGGGGTCAAGCCTCACGGTGGCTGAAGCCCAGCCTGCATTGGGAGAGGAGACCACAGGAAAGCCACCCCACCTATGGGACACACCGGGATGAGCCCATGCCCACCGAGCCAGACCCAGCCTACCCACAATGTGTCATCAAGCGCTGGCTGGTAGGCTATGCCCTCCATGCAGCTTCACCTCCAGATGCCCCAACCAAGGCCGTAAGTGTGAATGTCAAACTGGTCAAAGCCCTCCATGATTCTGGGAGCACAGTAACCCTGGCCCACCCAACAGCCCTCAGCCAACTGCCCGAGCCCACGGGGTTACTCCCGGTGTCTTGCATCCATGAAGAGGACGCCACTAGATGAACCTCTTCAGGTGAGACACTCACACACTCTAACCCAGTCTCCTCTGTGTTTCACCAGGACTTAGGGAGGGGAACCTTGGGTGCGAACAGAAGGAGGATGACGGACTGAGGCACTGCCTGGGCCAGGTGCAACTGATCGACAGTGTCAACCAGCAACCAGAGCAGCGTCTCCCAGCACCATACTTCCTGGTGTCTAACGGTCTTCTCTACTTCTGGACAGAGCACCGAGGCCAAGCTTGCGACCTCCTGGTCATCCATTGCTCCAAGACTTGGCCCCTGATGCACCTGGCTCACAGCCATTGGCTCGGCGGCCATCTCAGGGCTCGCAAAACCCTGGCCAAGCTGCAGGACTGGTTCCTTTGGCCTGGTATGGATGCTGATGTCCGGGCCTTCTGTCAGCAGTGCCCCCAGTGCCAGTGGACTCTGCCCCAGAAGCCACCGCCCACGGCCCTCATCCCTCTCCCCATTGTCAGCATCCCCTTCGAGAGGGTGGGCATGGATCTGGTAGAGCTCCTCCTGAAGTCTGCCCAGGGTCATGAATACATCCTAGTGATCCTCAATTACGCCACCAGGTACCCCGAGGCAGTCCCACTATGAAAAGCCATCTCCCGGACCAGAGAACTGCCGCTCCTGTTCAGCCTTGTGGGGATCCCCAAGCACATCTTAAACGACCAAGGTACGCCTTTCATATCAAAACTAAAGGGTGATCTGTGTCGGTTGTTGCAAGTGAAACACCTCCGGACCTCTGTCTACCACCCCTAAACCGACTCCTGGTGGAGCGCTTTAATCAAACATTTAAATGGATGGTTGCTGAATGGTAGATGAGGATGGACAAAACTGGGACCTCCTCCTTCCCTACATGCTTTTCACCATACAGGAGACACTGCAAGCATCCACCGGGTTCACCCCCTTCGAACTTCTCTTCGGGCAACGACCTCGAGGACTGTTGGATGTGGCCCGAGAAGCCTGGGAAGAACAGCCCTCTCTGTTCCGGTCCCTGGTCAGCTATGTACAAGAGATGCAGGAGCAGATTGACCAGGTCATCCCCATTGTTCAACCCCCAGGTTCATCTCCACCCTGAACCTGATGAAGGAATACTGGCAAGTCACCCTGGTGCCAGAAACAAGGGCCAAGACCACCTTCAGCACCACCAGCGGCCACTGGAAGTACCGGGTTCTCCACTTTGGCCTCCACAGAGTGCCAGTGACCTTCCAACATCTAATGGACAGCGTCCTGAGCATGGGAGGTGGTGGCCTCTGTGAGAGAGAGAGAGAGAGATGTTTTAGGCCACATCTGCAGGCTGGATGCACCCGTTTGAAGAGTGGCCTCCATACTTATTGGCTGCCAGCCATGTGTATTTCTGCTACCCCATTTTGTAGGCTTGCACTTCCATGCTGTCCGAAACATTCGGTGGTGCTGAAGGGGAGCACGCTGAGTTTTGTGTGCATGGGTTGCAGGCTTGCCGTCACAATATATGTATATATTTTCTTTACCGCTTATCCTACAGGGTCGTGGGGAACACCTGGAGCGTTTCCCAGGAAACATCCCACCCATTCATACAGACTACAGACACTTTGGACATGCCAATCAGCCTACCATGCATGTCTTTGGACTGGGAGAGGAAGCTGAAGTATCTGTAGCATGAGGAGAACATGCAAACTCCGCACACACGCAGGGCCGCAGAGGGAATCAAACCCCCAAGTGTGGGGGTGTGAGGCGAACCTGCTAACCACTAAGCCACCATGCACCCACCCACATACACACCCACACGCACACACATGCACACACATGCACACACATGCACACACACACACAAGCGCGTACCAACACGTACACACACACACACACACACACACACACACACACACACAC
>JANDJT010000021.1:4694589-4735658 GCA_024331685.1 Stegophilus panzeri | reverse complement strand
TTGTTCCATCAGTGTTACACTGAACTTTAATAACTACATAGTTAAACTCTGGAAATAAAAACACACGCTTGTTATTCATCCTGAATGCCATTACGGTTCCTTAGAATAGAAGAGCGTATATTTATCATACACACAAAATTGTTTCTTCACATATCCCAACTCATATGGAGGTTGTGTGTGTGTATGTGGGGGAGGGTCAGAGCTAAGAAGAGCTGACAAGGTTAAGAGTTTTGCTCTGAAGGACCCAACAGTGTAGTAGAGCCTGGATTTAAACCCCAACCTTCTGGTTAGTAACTTAATAGTAAATTAATAAGCTTTGCACACTAACCTATGTTTTCCATTAGGAGACTAAAAGATGCACGACGCCAGCATGGTACATTTATCATGATGCAGGTTTTATGTATTTGGGTTTGGATTTTATGAACTTTATTAATCCCAAAGGAAAATTTGTTTTTTCTCATCTTTCAACCTCTATGTTGTTTGGAGTCAGAGCGCAGGGTCAGCCAACACACAGCGTCCCTGGTGCTGACAGGGTTAGGGGTATTGCTCAAGGACCCCAACAGCAACCGTGCAGTAGAATCTGGATTCAGACCCCCAACCTTTTGGTTAAAAGCCCAAAGCACCACTCACTAAGTCACACTGTCCCTAAGTTTTTAAGTCACTTCACTGAGCAAGGTTGCAGAAGGGCTGATTCATCAGGTACGATATAGACAATGCAGTGTCCCATAAAAGTCAGTACACCCCTGTTGTCACTGGAATCTTCCTTCACTCCTCAATGACATCATCCTTCACTCCTTTAACCTCTTCACTTGCAGTCATTTGTCTATTTTTTAAGAACCAACCTCTGGATATGATGCTGACCATGTGCATTCAGGAACCTGTCCTGTTAAACCGCTTTATTGTCCTGGCCTCCAGGCTGTAGCTCATTTTTAGGATAGGGGCAGTTTTATGATCTTTATGATAGAGCAACAATTCTTTTTATCAGATCATAAATGAGTTCTTTGTCACGAGGTACCATGTTGAATGTCCAGCGAGCAGTACCAGTGTGACAGTAATGACCCCAGATTGAATACATCTGCTCTCCATTCACACCTGAGACTGTATAACACTAATGAGTCATGTGACACCTAGAAAGGAAAATGGCTAATGGGGTACAATTTATGCAATTTACGCGATCTGTACTTATATTGTATTAAAATTTCACATCTTGTGTTATTCTGTGAAAAAAAAAAGAATAAAACATTTACAAGAATATAAGAAGTGTAGTCATCTCTGTGTCTCTCTCTCTCTCTCTCTCTCTCTCTCTCTCTCTCTCTCTCTCTCTCACACACACACACACACACACACAGACACACAGACACACACACAGACAGACACACACACAGACAGACACACACACACACACTAGACAGGAGTTTTGAGCAAATGAAAAATAGCAAGCATATTTCCTTGATACTGTGCGTTCCTGCATTCTGGGAATTGATGATTGGCCTTAGAGACATAAAAGCAGTTGAAATGTGTCTTTGCATGTGTATGTGTGCGTGTGTGTCAGCCTAAAGCAGCCTAAATCATAAACTTGTAATAGGCCATTCACTTTAAATTAGGTGACAAATATGGACAGATTGATAGCTGAATTATTGCCATCTTCGAGACTGGAAAGGCAGCACTGAGGCTCTGCTGAATATGAATTTCCACACAAGAGCTCCTCAGCATCACAATATGCCCGTGACTGAAATGTCTTTGTGCTTGTGACTAAAACTTTCTCTAACTTTGACATCATAAAACAATCTGGGGAAATTATATTTATATACATAAATGTGAGGAATTGTTGTGACCTGAATTATTATGATCGCAAAAGTTCACTTTAGTTACAGTCACAGGGTTACATCAATGGGTTACATTCACCAACCAAATTATTAAGAACATCTGTACACCTGGGGGCACGGTGGCTTACTGGTTAGCATGTTTGCCTTGTACCTCCAGGGTTGGGAGCTTGAATCCCCTGAGTTTGTGCCCCAAATTCTCTGGGATAGGTGCCAGGCAGAATGGTGAATGGCACAGAAAAACATCCAGTGCATGACAGTTCTGCTGGTGGAAATGCTTATTGATGAGAGAGGTCAGAGGCTTCAGACGGGTTTAGTAAATCAAACAGCCAATCTTTACAACCACGGTGAGCAGAAAAGCATCTCAGAACATACAACCCTTCGAGCCTTGAGTTGGATGGGCTACAACAGCAAAAGACCACATTGGGTGCCACAGGAATCTGCAGCTACATTAAGCACAGTCTCACCGAAACTGGACAGTGGAAGATTGGAAAAAGATCAGGTGATGTGGTTAAACCTGGTTGTGAATATGGATAACTGCATTGAGTAGGTACAGGCATTCCTAATAAAGTGGCCGGCGAGTATAGACAAAATTTCATTCACTGACTTGTGCACTGGTGAATGTTTAGAGGGTACAGAAGTATATATGGATTTGTAAAGCTTCAGCAATATTTTTTTCAGTTGCAAATATTCTAGACACCATATGGTTAGTGTGTGAATGAGTGTAGTGTAATTTCAAGTACTGCCTGTAAATGAATCATTATGGAAGTAGTATACAAATGTGCTCCAGAAAAGAGAGGAAGACACAGAACAGTAGGAGATTCTGATGAAAGCAGCATGGTCTGGGTGAGTCAGGATGCGGAGGTCAGGAACTCAGCAGGAGATCAATCAAGCTGATTATTAAGTATGATGTGGTGCATTGATTGTCCTCAGCGTGTGTTTGGGAGAATAGCAACCAAGAGAGTGAGCAGATATCATGGCTTTGTTAGCTTTGCACACGCCTGAACATAAAATGAAACAGGTGACTCTGAGCTCATGGGAATCTAAACACAAACTCACCATATGGAGTCGAATGTGCAAAGTGGATCAAATTGGAATTGGGCTGAATTACCTTCAATGTTTGAGTGCACGTGTGAATGCATAAAGAACAAAGAGTTAAATTTAGCCTCTCAGTTTAGGCTTTCTATACTTTAGTGTAGTTTATTTTTCTTTTCTTTCTTTCTTACTCTGCAGAAATACTGATTGTCTGAAAAAATTGGATGAAACATTTCATTGATGTATTCTTGTCTTGTGTATATTTTGATTGGAACCAGATCTTATGCCACCGGCAGTCTCTACAATAGATCTGAATCCAGTTTTACTGTTATATTTAGACATAAAAGAGAAAGAGAGAGAGAGTGGGAGAGAGAGAAATATATGCCTTTGTACCCCAGACTCCTATGCAATTTCTGAACACAACAGAACAGAACAGCTCGAGTAAACATGTACCACTACATAATATATTTCCTTTGCCCTTTTGAGCAGAAGGAGAACAGGATAAGTCCATTTGTGTGTGTATGCTCATCTCTCTTCATGTGTGTACCATGTCTGGAAATAGCTGTTTGTGTGAGTAACTGTGAGCCATTTTAGGTAGGGGATATCCCATTTTTTTTCACTGCAAATGAGACATCCTCACTGAGCAAATAATCCATTTACACAGCATGAACACATGCCAAAGATGCTGCACAGCTTGTTTCTCGGTCCTGAACTGGCCCTCATGTGGAGTCAGACCAATCTTACAGGACAAACCTCATTTCTCTAAAACTTGTAAATGGAGTATACATAATTACACAGTGTACAAAGTGTACCTATATAATAACTAACAAATGTTCAGTGAGCGTAGGTGTAATGTGATTGTGCATTATAAACTGGCAACTTGGTACTTTTTCCATTATATACAGCACATATAGAGTTGGTAGGTGTACAAAAATGTTTTAAAGGAAGTGTATGCTGAATATTAAAATAAAAAAATCGAATTTTCATTTTAATATGATTAATAATTTTAATATAAACAGGATGCCTGGGCAAAGGCAGAGTTAAGGGTTGGTGTGAGGTAGCATGACCACCTCTGAAATATCATTATTGACCCAGAACTAATAGGTCATTGTTCATTTCCATTTTGGGGAACAAGTGGCATTCAGTCATGACACAGTTATTAATGTTCATGTGATTTCAGCCAACTTGATCATCAGTGAGCCTGACCTTTTATTTTTATATGCCAGAGAAAAGGACATTTAGAGAGGCACGATCAGTTTAATGTTTAGTAGATTAACTTGATGTCTAAATAGAGCTTGAGTTGGGTGCAAGGCAATGTCGACTCCCCTATAAAAAAAAAAAAAAAGCTGCTTTCCCAGGTCGACTCTCAGCTCCCAGTCCTGTGCTGATGTTAGCAGACCAGATGAGGTGGTCCTAGCTGCTGGTGTTACCTTCTCCCCAGCACTGACAACAGTGATGGTCTTCTTCACTGGGCGAAAACACTTAAAGTGGGTTATGCCGCTGGAGATGATGTCTGCTATGGCTTTCAGAACGCCAATGATAGCGCCCCTCACTCAGTGCTTTTTGACAGGTGCTGAGGATATGTTCCAGGGTGCCTCTCTTCAGGCACAGAGGGCAAGTTGGTGACTCTGCCTTCCCCCAGCAGAACAAGTTGGACGGGCTTGGTAGAATGTCGTAGACAGCCTGGGTTAAGAAGTTTATTCGGTGGAGCTCGGAATTCCAGAGCTCAGCCCAAGTCACTTTATGTTCTACTACTTGTTCCCACCCTGTCCAGGCTCCCTACTGCCACATCCCAACCATCCTGCTGGCTCGTACTTCCTTGAGCGATGCCCACACCTCCTCCTGGCGCTGAGATCTCCTGTCCTTCCTCCTTATCTTTCCATACTGAGATGATGTATCCCAGGCCTGCTCTTCCTTGCGCCACCGTGCCCACCAGTGCCTTTTGCTTCAGACATGACTCAGCATCATCCACAGCTTCAGCTGCCTTCCATTTTAGCCCTGCCTGACCTCAATCCCCATTTGAGAGACCTTTGGGCCACCGGACTCACGGTAACACATGATAATTGGTTTTAATGCAAATATTGTATATTACTTTGAATATAGGCTAACATATTCACTGTGCTAAACCCCGTGCTTAATTTGTAAATCTGCAGGTCCGGGAACACTAAGAGGGTAGTGATCTAGCAGGTCGGGAGGCACACGACAGGTCCTGGTCCTCGAACTTACAGACATGTAAAAGTGCTTCCAGTATCTCACGTAGCCAACGATATTCAATGCTGATAGGTAGGCCTATGTAACTGATTACACTGGTACAGCGACCTAATAGCATGACGAACTTAATAGCAGTGAATATTCTCAGTACAAAGGGAAACATTTATGGATTTCACATTCTATCAGTTTACAGTATATGCTGTCACCTCAGTTAGCTACAAAACACATTTGCCCAAAGCACTTCAAAAACAAAGCTATGTTTCATACAGTAAGCCTACTTACAATAAACTAACATTATCTGCACAACATAATCAAGACAAAGTCGTCTTACCTAAGACAAAATATTCCACAAAGCTGTAATGTCAGTGTCCTCCTCTTCCCTGTGTCCCTTATGTATTCATGAGCGCACAAATGGCTCGGGATTGAACTTTGTAAGCAGTGGACACACAGTGGAGACGAGATGGTGTGGATGAGAAGGGTCCACGCTCCAAGCTACAAATGAGATTCATTTTGGACAAACCTTGCTCATGCTCCACTCGAGATCGGTGAGGTATTCACTGTAGCCAACAACTACCTCAGTCCTTCTGGAACCTTTTGTCTATTTGTGTCCCTGAACTCAATAAAAAACTGAATTACTGTACGTGGGCTGTTAACTGTATTTAATTCTGTGCAGTCAATCTCACTTTCAAAGTCATGCGCAGGTTGACAATGTTTAGCCACTTAAGCGCTTCTAAAAACCATCTACAATCAGGCTAGCGTTGTCACTGCTAGTCGTGGGAACGATCACCATAGTGCTTCCTCAGTGACCTGCTGCTGCTTGCACTCTTGGACATTTCCCTTTTTAGTATTTTGTTTGTGTTCTTAAAAATGCTGTTAATGATAACTGCTTTCTTTTCGCCATGACACACTCTACAGCGCAACTATAGGCTTCACTTCGTAACAACGAATTCAGGTGAACTTTGATCTTGAACTGATTACGTTATATGAAAGAGGCTATTGATTGGCTATTAGCAATATTTGAGCATTTTTATTGTCAGTTTTTTGTTGTTCTGTTTTACTTTTGGTGAATTAAAAACTAAAACTATTTGTTTTGATAAAATTGCTGCAGGAGTCTTTACATCCAGCTGCAGAGGTGCCGGATCCACATAAAAAGGTTCTGGAACGCAGGTGTGCTATATTTTAAAGGTGCTGGATCCTGTTCCGGCAAGATCCGGCTCAAATTAAGCTCTGGCTAAACTGCTGCATTTGCACATTTAGATGAAGCAATGCAGGAAAAATCCTGTTTCTCAAGAAACATTGTCCACTAGTCTGCAATTTTTCACCGCTTGTTTCAGCAATTCATATAATCCTTGAATGTTATTTAAAAGACACATAGATCCATTATAAACTTTTTTCTGAAATAAAGATTAGAAGAGACTGAACTGCAAGGCATAGATGTGATTGAAAAACAGATTGAAAGCTGGAGCAGTGGGCTATTATGTTAATTAATGTGAAACATTAATTAAAAACAGAAAAACTCATTCACAAACAAAATGCCTGAGGCAGAGCTGGTAGCAGTGATGTCTCCTGTGCGTCCCTGACACATATGCACACACACCTAATCATCCTGGGTATCATCTTGCCACTCTGGATTATCTATCACAGCTGCTTGCCCAAAGCTCTCAGGATCCTCCTACTCTCATTAAAACACTTTCTTCCTCTTCCTGTTCCTCAATGCAAAACTACAAGAATGCTGTAAACACTGAAAAAGAAAAATATTTGAGAGCTTTGGTGACTTATTCCACTAGCGTAGAATAAGGGCCACTTATTCTACATTTTGGGTCTAATTCTACATTCATACTTCACTACATCATACATTTCAGCACAAGTGGAATAATAAGGAATTATTCAAGTGGAACGTACCGCTCCAGAGGAGATTTTCCTGGCAATTTGTAAGGTCTGTTTCCTTTGAGCTACCTACAGAGTAATTTTTCTTGCTGAACTAGTTAGCATGCTAACTGCCTGTGTTGCTTACAATCTAGCATGTTAATGATACAGGTTACTAACTAGTAATAAAATTATGTTGGATATTGTGTACAAATGGCTACACTAAAACCAGATTGGAACTCAAATGCAATATATATTGAAATATTATTATATATAAAAAAATATTTTTCAAATATTAATCAAATGTTATAGTTTTGAAGCATTAAATATTTTCTTGCTTATGAAATGATTATGGTTATGTTAACATGATCATTCTTCTAAAGGGTCACATATTTCTCAGACCTAATAAAGCAATAATAACGGCAATATTTTTCAACCTAATTTCTATCCACCGTGTAGTTTATGTATGACTACCACAGGTGATTCCCAGTGCTGAGAAAAAAAGAAAATAAAAAGAAAAAACACACATATAGTAGAAATGTAAAGCTAATTAGTTAAACAATAATATTAAATTATATGATTCACTAACTACTATGAAAATTCCTTGTTTGATTTATATGTTACATACTAGGCTTCATACTATCTTCCTTGGCAGATTTGCAAAGCAAGCTAATTGCACTACTTCCTTCCAAGATTTATTATTTTTATTATTTATTTATCTTTGTAATGTCTCTAAACACATTTAATGAGAGGTAAAATATGACTGAATAAAATTTTAAGGTTATAAGTTTTTCTTTTCATTTTTGTGTATCAAACTGTAAATGGGAACTAATTAAAGTTGCAAGTGGGGAATTGAAGAAAACTTGGACAAATGTCGCTCCATACTGTATGTTTGATCATAAGAATCATTTGGGTTTTGAATCCACTGACCATTTGGATTTGTCACTTTACCACATCATACCTAATTTGCACAGAACTGTGAAAATCTCTATTCACATGTTTGTCATGCTGTCGCTTGCCACGTTCTGTGAAACTGTGGCTCTTTGTCATGAATTTATATAAAAATGTTACTGTGAACATAGAATAAGAGAGTTCTCTTCCACCCATTTGACCCATCATGGCCACCTAAATAACCGTTAATGTGAGTGTGTGATATTCTAACAAGCTTATGTAGTGACGTATGATGCAGTACTCACAATAAATCCTGCTGTTATAACACAATCATTCCTTTTTTCCTGTGTGTCTGACTACATGAATTTCTACAAATACATGAACATTTCTGATATTACAAGCATTATTTTAAGACACTATTGAGCATCTGCTGTTTCTCAGTCAATTTCTATCCACTGCATGTTCTACTGTTCTGCACTTAGCACTCACAGATGTTTGGATGTTCACTTCCAATAAGCTCTGGGACTTTGAATGCTTTCTTCAGCGTGTGGATATTATTTACTGTCTGCATGCACTGAGTTGGTACTCTGTCTATTTTAAAAGTGTGTTGTTATACTTTGTTCATGTTGAATGCTCTTCAGTGAGCTGAGCAATTCCCAGTTGAGTGAGCAGGATAATACCACTCTCTTTTCTCCCTTAAACTGTTCCACATTCTAGTGGGTTCTGCTAGTTAACTGAGCTTGGCCTAGTAGAGTTGTAATAGAATCCCCCAGATCTAGAGGAGGTCAGTGAGGAAATATGAAAATGAGATGCTACAGCTGACAATATTGTGATCCAGTGAACAGCACTGGTGCAGTGTTAGAGGTATTCATTGGGCTGAAAAAAAGTAGCAAAAGTGGACTGTTTTTACTCTCATGCATGTGGGACATGGTGGCCAGTACAAGTCTATTTAAGGTCTTAAACTGCAATGTACACCAATCAAGTAACTCAAGTTTGCAGATTAAGCCCATTTTTTCCTTTCAGCTTTGTTTATTCAGGCTAGACATCACCAGAAATTAATTATATGAGGTAGAATATATGTACCATATACACCCTGAATAAAACTGTAAGAAGAAAACAAACAGACAGACAAATAGACATACATGTAACTTGATCAGCCATTAATGAGTAATGTATATAATAATAATAATAATAATAATAATAATAATAATAATAAGGGGGATTATAAACAAATAAACAAACAGATAAATAAACAAACAAACAAATAAATAATCTTTTTTGCAGAACTCCTCATGGTTCATCTAATATTCTATAAAATGAATCCATAATGGAGAGTTGGAGGAGAAAGTGATTTCCATCTAAGTAAGATCAGATGCCTGGCCAATAATGTTGAAAATGCTACAAGCTCAGCACTATACTTGGGCAGTGATAAAGTTGGAGGAGGGACTCCAAAAATGGCTGAGATTGCAGCAGATTCAGAAGAGGTCTTTGTAGTGGACCAAAACTGATTACATATATGTGGCGGGAGGTATCACATGTGGGGTCAGCATCACTATAGAACGTAGCTAGTTGAATTTTGGTTAAGTGAGTGCAGTGGATAATGTTTAATTGAATTAAGTTTAGTCTTGAACAAACTGATGAGGAATGGACTCAGTGCAAGGCATCCTGCCAAACTTCATCTGAGAGTTCCTCAACAAGCTCCTCCTCTCCTCTCATTGATTTCATTTTGGTTAGAGAATTTACATCTAGCGAATTAATCAAATTGTATAATTGTGATATCATGCCCTTATTAGAACCAAGAGGGGCAAGAAAGGAATCAATAGGTGTAGCTTGCACTATGACTCAACTGCAAGCGGCAACTCTACTGTGTAAGTATCAGAATATTTTTCATCCTTCTGTTGGAAGGACATGAAGGTATTATCAATATAGAGATATTTAAAAGATACAATACTTTACAAAACTTTAAAGGCAAATTTAGTGGGCCATGGATTAGACTTTTTAATGAAGCAGGTTTGGTTGATGAGACCTCTAAATCTAACTAAGCCAGGCAAGAAAGTGAAGTTAGATTAAACCCATTTTATACCAGAAGTTACAATGCCTTGGCATTGACCATCTTTAGCATGCTGTGTCAGCCTCAGAGAACTCCTGCTTTGACAGTGCTGACAGTGCTGAATCTGGCCCAACCTCCTCAGTCTAAATATCCTGTTTGTAAATGGCCAGACACAGTGACACCTGATAAGCTCTGCAAAAAGCCCAGAATGCAGTCTACTTTGCTGTCTGGATGAATGAACAACTTGGCAACAGGCATGGCTCAGCTAAAATCAGTGATCCAGGAGCAGAGCCCATATAACGCAGAGGCTTGCATTGTTCAGAACAGCCCTCCTTATACCTCAGGGGCCAGTCATCCTGATTATAACCTATGAGTGTACACCCTACATCTATTTGAGGGTGTAGGGAAGGCCCTAGACAGTAATTAATAAGAACATACCTGAAGGGTATGGACTAGTAATGTGACTACGTCAGACCTCAACAACATCTTTGCTCTGTTTCAAGAAGTTTGTTCCTACTGGCTCATGTGTGCTCTCACCAAGAAGGAGGCCATGCAGAGCATGTCCACCCTTCTCTCTTACATTGTAGCACTTAAGTTCACAGTGAATTCAGATCACACAGTTCACTGGAATGCAGCTGGATTTCCTAACCACTCCATTGTCTCAGTGTAGGCAGATATTATTACTCTTGCCAGCTTAGCCAGACTGCCACCTGTCAGTCACAATAGTAATTCCCTAGGCTTGCTGGAACTGACAGCATTTAAGAACTGTTGGGCTCTCAGTATGCTATTGAATCCCAAATACTGAAACATGCCTTTGTCCTAAAGGAGTAAAATCATTAGCATGCATGGAGTGCAGGGCATATCTAGCATGAGTACAGTTGGGTGCTTTTCATGCTGGAGAGAGATACTCACCACTGATGCTTTCCTTAGCTGTCTGGTGCCTTTTTGGGCAAGTGTAAGTTATATCAAACACCTGGGATTGATGGTAGTCCACCTGGTCCTGACACACTTATTGCCAGTTCTCAGACATTGCCATGTTCTCATTGTCTTGCACAGAATCTCAGGTGGGCTGAACCACAACTGGTATCACTGAGCGCAATTCATATGGTAGGCCAAAGGGCCATACTTGTGGCCTCAAGATAATCAGCAATGACTAGGTTTCATTCCTTTCACTGGTTGTTAAAACACTCAAGCAGCTTCTTCCCTGAGAGGGTGTGCTGTTCAAGAAGGAAGGTGAGATTTGGCATCCCAAACCAGGTTGTCTGAGTGTGTGGGTTTGGCACCTCAGACTGAATCTCCAACTAAGGCCTGTGATTTAGCAATCCAGGAACACTTCTCAATGCAAGAGTCCCTATGTCCCTGTGAAGGCTGTTGACCTTATGCCCTGGACCATGGTTGTTGTCCAGATCCTAGGATCTTGACTTTTCTTCATGGATTATTGAACAGCAGCATGTCTCCATATATCCTGAAGGTGTATGTGGCAGTTTTTGCAATGCACCACACTTTCTGAAGGGGTTTATTACTGCCTTTCTGAAGGGGACGAGGCACCTCCATTTGCCATAATCCCCAAGGAGCCCTGTGATGAACCTCCCTTGCATGCTCTGGTGATAAGCTTGGCTTGTGCTTCTTACAGTTACCTTGTGGCAGAATCTAGGATATCTGCGTAAAATATCACATATTACCTAACTTACAAGTCTACTGACTCTGAAGCCTTCAATGAGGATGATCCCTATTCTAACATGCCACTCTATGAGGCATAGCTCTTCCTCATAGGTCTTATTTAGAGGGCCACCATAAATAAGTACCCACACTGTAAAACCGGATAGTTCATTTAACTCAAAAAATTTGAGGAAACTAATTACCTAAATTTTTTTAAGTTGATAAATTAATTTCTTTAAGCCAAATGCACTTAAATATAACAAAAATGTAACTCAAACTTGTTATATTTAAGTGTATTTGGCTTAAAGAAATTGATTTATCAACTTAAAAATTTAGAGGTAATTAGTTTCCTCAAATTTTTTGAGTTAAATGAACTTATCCGATTTTACAGTGCACTGAACCCATCATGGTGAGAGTACAGCTGAGCACAGTTCAAGCCAAGTCCTGTTGGGGCGAGTCCTGTTCCTCATGCCATTGTTGGTAGTTATCCGGGCATTATACATACATTATAGGTGTGAAAGAGATCATTAGTTATATCAGTAAGGGGAAATAAGTTTTTTGACACTTTTGTTTTGTTATTTAATATACTTCCAGAGTATATATCCCCTTTAAATGTACACACATCATGTATTTTGACTTTGTACTTATAAATATGGACAAAAAAGTAGTATTCATGAGCATAAAAAAGACGTCTTCATAAGCATAATACAAATAATGTCGTTGAAATGCCCATCTTCTCAGCAGATTCAGTTTCATGGCCAATGAGATTAAATTCACCTCCAATATGTCCCAGTACATCACTCCATTCTTGTTTTCTTTGATGATGTGTAATGTCCCAGAACTGTTTGCATAAAAGCAGCTCCATAGCATGATGTTCCTACCTTGGTGCCTCACTTTAGATTTAGTGTTCTTGGGATCAAACACACAACCCTTCTTCAAGCTGAAATTTTGCCAATGAATCATTTTTTGGTTTGTCTGACCACAGTATATTGTTCCAAAAATAGTTCTGCTTTGTCAAATACTTATAGGCAAGCAAAATGTTTAAAGTCTTTGCTATGGCATTGTAGATTTTTTCAATTCAAGTATTGTTTAATAATGTTTCCTGAGAACTTTAGGAAGCTCCTTCACCTTTGCCATGATTGCTATTTGTTGCATGAAATCTTCCCAACCAATGGCAACATCTTTTATATTGACACCAGGGACAATTTGCATGAGAAGATTTTTTTTTTTTTTTTTTTTACCAGCATTTATATTTAGAACTTGATTTATTTTTATGTAACCTTTATGTATATAATTTTAATATAATGTCCAAATATTTTTTTCCTTATCAAGTTCATTTGAAACTGCTTATGTATGCATTGCAAATTGTATGAAATTGCTTATGTATACATGCTTTTTTAAATTCATATTTATATATGTACATTTGAAGTACATATGTTGGAAGCATATTAAATAACAATAACAAAATTAAATAAATAAATAAAATTAAATAAATAACAATGCTTCCAATGGAAGCATTGTAAGCATATTAAATAACAAAACCAAAAGTGTCTGAATACTTATTTCCCTTCACTCTATGTACTGTACCTGTATTTCTATGTTGCATTTGTAATGTGTTCCAGTTTGGTGAGAAGGTTCTAGTGAATCGTTGTTGTTTAGCAGCAAATATGGAAGCTGCAAAACCTTAGGGAGGGTGTACATTTAAAATTTTTTTTTTTTTTACTTTTTAGAAAACTATGCTATATTGTTCAAGTTAAGCTACTGTTCATTCAAAGACACAGCGTGTAAAGGTTGTAGTACTGTAAATAGGTGTTGAGTAAACAGGTCTTCCGTTCTTTTCTTAATTCAGGGAAACTTAAAATGTTTATCCATGGTACTTGTACATGCACTGTAGATACAGTGGATAGACTTAGGTTGACGAATGCTGGGGTATTTCTTGATGATGGTGGCAGTCTTTTCCCACAACGGGTATTGGCAAGGGAGTTGACAAGGCTATATTAAAAAAAAATATTGCAGCTCAGCACTGGTCAGAAATATGCAGAGATGTGCATGCTATTCAAGTGCATATTTTTTTGTCTGTGTCACATTCACAGTGTTAACTGAGAGGAAAATAATTCAGCAAGTGTAATAAGAGTTGCCATGAGCCAAAATAAGGACCTTTTGCTGTCAGAGGTAATTAAAGTTACAGACAGATACATACTGTATACGTGTCCTTGTTGTTTCTCTTGCTGCTTCTTGTTCCATATAGAGTGCCTTCCAGAATTATTAGTACCCTTCATGAAAATGAGCAAGAACTGTTTTAAGTAGTTTGGTATTTAAAATTATCAGCCCCTCACAATGAATATTTTTGATGCCTGGCTCTTACCATCCTTCATCATCCTCTTCACTGTGTTGGGAGATAGTGTGCTCATGGGTCCAATTCAAAGCAGATTTCAGACATGCATATTTTTTTGTTAAAGCTCTAATGGTATTTTTAGGAATATAGGAATTGCGGTGCAACAGGTTGAGATTGCAGATAGAGATAAACAGCATGATGCGTGCAATATGATACAGTAAGTACATACAGTGGATTACAGTAAATGTAGATGTGCAAATAGCAATAATGTGCAAATAACAGTCTGATATAAATAATTGTATTACGACAGAGAATTGCAGTAAAGTGCAAGTACTTGGAAATAATTGCAGATAATAGTGGTAATGTATAATATAGTATAGTATGGTGTTTAATGCTAATGTTTATTTGTTAAGTGGAGGCCAGTATTAAATGCTTAGAACCTGAGTTCAGCATTAGTACAGCTGAAGGTAAAAAGCTATTCATGAGTCTTATTGTGCAACAACGCAGACTTCTGTAGCATTTTCCTGGTGGGAGACGTATAAACAGTCCATTGTGGGGATGAGAGGTGTCCTTGATAATACATCTCGCTCTCTGCAAGCAACACTTTTAAAAAATGTCTGTAATGTTGGGCAGCTGAGTTCCAGTAATGTATTGGGCAGTTTTCATTACCCGTTGTAGTGCCTTCTGGTCATGTAATGTATAGTTGTTGTACCATACTGTGATGCAGTTTGTAACGATGCTTGCAATGGTACAATGATAGAAGTTCACCATGATCTGAGGAGCAAGTTGAGCTTTCCTCAGTCTCCTCAGAAAGTACCGGCGCTATTGTGCCTTTTTGAGGAGAGAAGAGGTGTTGAAGTTCCAGGAAAGGCCAGCAGACATGTGGACACCCAGAAACCTGAAACTAGAACTCCCAGAAACTTGAAGCTAGAACCTGTGTAACATCATATTTATACCTCAGGAAACAGTACATGATTAAAGGCTATAACAAACAGTAATACATACAAATAATTCTAATGAGAATGAATAAAGATAAATAATCTCTCCAATTAATAGTGGAAAATTTGAATAATGTTTATTTCATGCATTAATTTTTGCTCATTTTATAACAGGTACAACTAATGCTGGAGGCACCGCTAGTATCCTGTAAACAGGTTATTAATGAAAAACACTTAAAACGCATTTATATGTCATACACAATTATATATACATTTAGGCATTTCCATGAGATTTTATTTTGTGTCTTTTAGTCATGTGAGTAATAGGATAATATGCCTGCATCATGTGTTGTGTTAAATGCTGCAGCTGATCCTGTGACCCTTTTAGTGAAATTATAATAATTGGCCAGGTGCAGTTATGATATTTTGTGTCACTTATTATGTATCACCTGAATCAGAAAATACTAAGAATAAAATGCTGTAAATGCTATTAAAAGCTTGTAGGTGGAGTGATAGACAGAGAGAAGGAGGAAGGAAGGGTATGTGTGCAGCATGCTTTGCACTGTATTGAGATTCTCTTGGCCTCCAGAGTGGGAAGGTACAGGTTTAATCCCATCTGCTTTGCTCTGGCTTATCATAACATCTGCTGAGGTACACGTCTGACTCTTGTAGAGGAAAGCATATCAGAATCAGAAGGGAAATTTTGACGATCTCTTTCTTCTGGGGTTTTGTATTCTGCATAAATTCATGGTGAAGTAGAGAAACCAGCAGAAGTTCAGTTTCAACCAGATGGGTTCCTGTGCTATAGATACCGATGAGTCTTTTAAAGAAATGTCTATTTAAAATTGTATTCAATCCATTGTATAATCTGATATAAAACAATGGATTTTTTAGCTTTAGATAAATATTCCTTTTAGTCTGATTTACAGTTTCACTGGAAATTTTCAGAATCTATATTGGATTAGTTTAATACAGCATACAGTATATGCTGGCAATTATCTTTAGAGAAAAAGAAAATTATTACATGAAGCCCACATACCCATTAATTGCCAATCAACCAGTGCTGATCTTTGACTTTTGGCTGAAAGAAAGCATTTCTAATGACCCCTTAAAGACCAAATCAATCACACCACGCTGACAAAGCCACCAGAAGTTACTTTAAAAGGGAAAGACAGCAGAATGAGTGTAATTACCTGTAATTGTCCCTGTCTGACCAAGAGGAAGAGGAATGTAGTACTGAATGTATGGCAACTGTTAAGTCGTAATGATTCTTAAATATAGGCCATTTGCAATATTTACAACCAAATTGCTTGCTTTGGCAACTGGTATGCAATGTATGTGATCAAAAACAGGTTTCACTTTGTACATTCAGAAAGCATTCAGTCCCCTTCAAATGTTTCACATTTTGTTATGTTCAGCCTTATGCTAAAATGCCTTATTTTCCCCCACATCAGTTTCCACTCCATACGCCATAAGGACAAAGCAAAAACCAGATCTGTGATAACATTGCAAATTTATTAAAAAGAAAAAAACTGAAATATCACATTTACATACAGTGGTGCTTGAAAGTTTGTGAACCCTTTAGCATTTTCTATATTTCTGCTTAAATATAACCTAAACATCATCAAGTCCTAAAAGTAGAAAAAGAAAACCCAATTAAACAAATGAGACAAAGATATTATACTTGGTCATTTATTTATTGAGGAAAATGACATATCTGTGGCAAAAGTATGTGAAACTCTAGGATTAGCAGTTAATTTCAAGGTGAAATTAGAGTCAGGTGTTTTCAATCAATGGGATGACAATCAGGTGTGAGTAAGAACCCTGTTTTATTTAAAGAAGAGGGATTTATCAAAGTCTGATCTTCACAACACATGTTTGTGGAAGTGTATTGTGGCATGAACAAAGGAGATTTTTGAGGACCTCAGATAAAGAGTTGTTGATGCTCATCAGGCTGGAAAAGATTACAAAACTATCTCTAAAGAGTTTGGACTCGACCAATCCACAGTCAGACAGATTGGGTAGTAATGGAGGAAATTCAAGACCATTGTTACTCTCCCCAGGAGCGGTCAACCAACTTAGATCACTACTAAGCAACTAAAGGCGCCTCTCACATTGGCTAATGTTAATGTTCATGAGTCCACCATCAGGAGAATACTGAACAACAATGGTGTGCATGGCAGGGATGCAAAGGGAAAACCACTGCTTTCCAAAAAGAACATTGCTGTCCTTCTGCAGTTTGCTAACAATCACAAGGACAAGCCAGAAGGTGATTGGAAAAATGTTTTGTGGACAGAATTTTTGGTTTAAATGAGAAGGGTTATGTGTGGAGAAAGGAAAATACTGCATTCCAGCATAAGAATCTGCTCTCGTCTGTGAAACATGGTGGTGGTAGTATCATGGTTTGGGCCCATTATGCTGCATCTGGGTGAGGACAACTTACTATCATTGATGGAACAATGAATTCTGAATTATACCAACAAATTCTAAAGGAAAATGTCAGGACATCTGTCCATGAACTAAATCAAGAGAAAGTGGGTCATGCATCAAGACTAGACAACCCTAAGCACACAAGTCGTTCTACCAAAGAATGATTTAAGGAGTATAAAGTTAATGTTTTGGAATGGCCAAGTCAAAGTCCTGACCTGAAATTCAATAGAAATTGCAGAAGAACCTGAAGGAAGACCCTGAAGCAAGCAGTTCAAGTGTGGAAACCTACCAACATCCCAGAGTTGAAGCTGTTCTGTACTGAGGAATGGGATCAAATTCCTCCAAGCCGATGTGCAGGACTGATCAACAGTTACCAGAAACGTTTAGTTGCAGTTATTGGTGCACAAGGGGGTCACACCAGATACTGAAAGCAAAGGTTCACATATTTTTGTCACTCACAGATATGTAATATTGGATAATTTTCTTTAATAAGTATGGCTGTCCATTAACGGGTCCCATCTAACCTGTCAGCGCTTGAGAGGATCTGCAGAGAAGAATGGCAAAATATCCCTAAATCTAGGTGTGCAAAGCTTATTGCATCATACCCAAAAGGACTTGAGGCTGTAATCACTGTCAAAGGTGCTTCAACTAAGTTAGGGGTCTGTATACTTGTGTCAATGTTATATTTCAGTTTTTTCTTTTTAATAAATTTGCAAAGTTATCACAAATCTGGTTTGTGTTTTGTCATTATGAGATATGAAGTGTAGATTGAGGTGAAATTTTTTAAAGTATTTTAGCGTAGGGCTGCATCATAACAAAATGTGAAAAAATGAAGGGATCTGAAAGCACTGTAGCAAGAAATTGTGCGAATGTGTTCTCATGCATGTGAAACAACGAAAAAAAGAGACCACACATCATGTGTTTCATCTTTTTCCTTCTGCTTTTAAGTGTGACTTGACTTGTAGCAACAAATCCTCCATCACAAAGCACCAGGGCCATGGTGTGCTATGTGATTCATTAAAAGACACAGAGGAATGTTGCATAAGTGTTGCTGGCTCTTATAAACGATAAATTACATTAACAGAACAGTCGAGCATTGTCTCTCCTACTCAGATGACATCCAGTGCCAGACAAAAAGAGTGGCATGTGATTTTGACTGAAAATGAAGTGCACTGCCATTGTACATTCATGGACAAAATCTTTATATATGCTTTATGTTATTTTATGCCATTTATGCCATTCAGAAAGTACAGTTGAAATTTGTCACATGAAACATGAAAGCAAAGAGAACTATATGTTGATGTTGATGTGCTATGTATGTTTCTCATCTGCAGGTATACACACGCTATGGGAAATGCTACACCTTCAATGGAAACAAAACCTCACCAAAGCGGACACGGCAGGGGGGCATGGGGAACGGCCTGGAACTGATGCTGGATATACAACAAGATGAATACCTCCCCATTTGGAGAGAGACCAGTGAGTCAGTGCAAAAATACTATTAGAAATAGAATCACTAACTTCATTCACGAAGCGCAAGCTGTTCCTGGAATTTCTTTTGTTGTAGGTATCAACATGGTCAATATATATACCAATAAAATACAAGATAAAGGATAAAAACATATAATAAGCTAGTAATTATATGTGTAATAAGGATCACAAACAGTTCCATTACAAATATTAGGGGCTGTATCCAGATACATTTATACTTTATTGGAGTATAAGTGGAAATTAATAATTAAATCCTTACTCAAGCACATTACTATTGAAAAACATGTGTTTTACTCTCCACGTTTAGACTTTCAACATTTTAAGTATGTGCAAAATATTCAATCAAATCCATAACAATTTGTATGAATACCAGAGCAACTAGTTAATTTGTAACCTTAAAAAACTTATGTCATGATTTTTTTTTATAAAATTCAAACAGTTGAGGGCAATTTAGTTGGATGCTGCTGGATTTTCCATTAAAGAAATTGTTTAAAAAAAAAAAAAAAGAAGAAGAAAAAACAGATAAGAACACTAACCCACCTCTAACTCGTGTTTAACCTCTGGATCTTTTCATTTGACTTGATTTGTGCAACTAGTTTGGAATGTTAGATGCTTAAAGAAAAAAAAAAAATCTTGAGCAAAAGATTTTTTGCTTTTTACATTTAAGTACTTGAGTATACTTACCAGAAGGCACAGTGGTTTAGTGGTTAACACGTTTGCCTCGTACCTGCAGGGTTGGAGGGTCGAATCCTGTCTGTGCACAGAGTTTGCATGTTCTCTGGGTACTCTGGGTTTCCTCTCCCTAGTCCAAAGATGTGTTGAAAGCTGATTGACATCTCTAAATTGTCTGTAGTGTGTGATTGTGCCCAACAATGGGTTGGCACCCCATCCAGGGTGTCCCCCGCCTTGTACCCCAAATCACCTGGGATAGGCTCCCCTGTGACCCTGTGTAGGATAATCAGTACAGAAAATGGATGGAGTACACTTTAATGCAAGTTTTCTGTACTAATAATAATAATAGATAGAATGGGATGGATGGAACTGTTGCAGGTGTGTTTAAGGAAACCTTTTTCTCTGTGCCTGAATCCAGTGTGTCCAGAGGGAGTTAATTGAGGTTGCTTGGTGTCCTCTGTTTCACCAGCAGGCCATAGCATAGGAATGCATTCTAGTCACAACAGACTAATAGAATAACCCCAGTAACCTGCTGCACACAGTGAAAGACCTGAACCTCCTTACAAAAAGAGACTGCTTTGGCCTACTGTGTATCACAATGCATGTTCAGTCCAATAAATTCTATACTTTTTATATGCTTTTTAAAACTTAGTTCATATAGTTTTATATTTGTCTATTTATATAAAGCACCATTTTTATCAAATATAATCTCAAGGTGCTTTATATAAAGTTATGAGACTAGATTTAAAACAAAATAAAAAGTGACCTTTCTTTTTGTTGCAATATCTGTTCCATAGTTTGAGTACTCATAAAATCTGTGCAGTCTTAAGAAGCCCACCATGAATTACAGTATGTAAGATTATCAGTAGGGGAGAAAAAATGAGACTTTACCTGAATACATTTCATTATGTATTCAATGGGAATGCGGTGAATGGATGGATATACAACAGTCAGTGCCTTAATATACAAACATCCTGAGATAAAGTGGTTTTCTGTTGCTGTCTCCACAGATGAGACCACTCTGGAGGCTGGGATCCGTGTTCAGATTCATAGTCAGGACGAGCCGCCTTACATCCACGAGCTGGGCTTTGGAGTCTCACCAGGATTCCAAACCTTCGTGTCCTGCCAGGAACAGAGGGTATGCTTCAGTACAGAACATTATAAAATATGCTTCTGATAAACAAGGGAACAAGGACACATGGATATAGCTCTGACGAGAATGCAAGTAAAGCATTTATGTATTCTTTTTTTTTCTTTTTCTATAAGCTATAATATCCAAGGGATTTTTTTTTTAATACCGAGAATGTTATGACCAGAGCACAGGAGCCATTGCTCACCACCCCAGGGGCAGTTTATAGTTAAAGGCTTTGCTCATGTCCAAGTCCAAATTACTAGCACAGGACCTTTACTGCTATGCAACTCTCGCCTCCTGACTCCAGAAATATATGGATGGGCAAAGTAAAAAGTGATTTGAATAATTTTTTTAAAATGATAAAAAATAATACAAATAAAAGGTGCACTTTTTTGCCCACATTGCCCAGGTAAGACTTTAAGACTATAGATATGCAACAAGGGACTAGGGATGCAACAAAAAATAAAAAGGAGAAACTTTTACTGCACATATGAAGCTTACAGGATAAAGAAAGCACATATTCATGAACCTTAGGTGCTATGTGATGCACAAGGTTCATTCATTCATCCTTAGTAATTGCCTGGTCAGGATCATAGCAGTTTACATTAGGTTGCATTTCTGTTTATATTTTGGGACACAAAACCAAATGAATTCATTTAGAAATATTGCAAACCAAAATAATAAAAACAAACAAATAATAAAAAACAAAAACAAAAACAAAAAACCCAGCCCAATGCACAGATAAACAGATGAGACCAATGATGAATTTTTCAATGTCTCTGGAGTGTTAGGGTTCATATTCAATGAATAGCCCCCCCCCCACCAAGAAAACAACAAAAAAAACAAAAACAAAAAAAACCCTCAGGTCTCAGGTTTAGGCCATGCCCACTTTTGAATCTGAATACTGATAGAGATATGAATATTTGGAGCACAAAACAGATACAGGTAGTGTCATTGTGTTAGATGCCTACTATAAATTCATGGTGTCTGTAGCCCTTCTGAGTACTACAACTTCCTCCAACCTTTGTGTTTAATTGGGACTCTCATCGCCTTAATAATTTTAGCCCATTCTTTCACTGACAATTTAGCTGGAGTTTGTGGTACAAATTTTGCTATTTCACATACAGTTCCAAATAATCCCACATGTCTGACCAAGAACTTTAATCCAGTTTTAAGTTATGCTTGTCTACGCCGGCAGCTGAATGACATTGTACAAGAAAGCACTGCTGTAGGTGGTTGCAATTTATAACTTATTTCTGGTCAGCTGTTGAACACTCAGTCTTATCAGTGATAGCTTCCTTAACAGCTCTGTGCTTGTGATGGATTTTGCTTCACTTTGGATAAAATTTGGATTAAAGGATCTGCAAAATGTAAAAGATGCAACGTTCTGAAGAGATTTCCTCCTCTAATGTTCTCTGTGAAAATCATCCCATTAGCTGTCATACCTGCCGCAGCCATGGGGAAACTGTCGTGCGTCGTCAGAGCCAGTGATCCCCGGATACGACACCTACAGCGTGAGCGCCTGCAGATTGCACTGTGAGAGCGTCCAGGTGCAGAGAGAGTGCAACTGTCGGATGATCCATATGCCAGGTGTGTGTCTGTTAATAATTGTGTATGTATATGCACTCACACACTTGCTAAGCTGCTATTAATGTGCATGTCTCGTCTGTAAACTCACTCTTATTGACTGGCAGAGGCTATCAGTAGATCCATCAATCATCCTCACACTTGTCAGTCAAAGCCTCTTCCAGAAATGGGATTTCGGGGCCATTTCTGTAACGAGCTTTCCATTTAGATGAGCCAGTCATATGCAAGAATGACACACTTCATTGGCATTCACGCTTTCAGTATCCTGACCTCTTTCCTTTCCATTGCCTTTTCTATCATTCTTGTCTGATCATTATAATGTTTTTTTTTTTAAGAGTGTGACTGGCCTGAGGGCATTAATCAGAATATATCATATAGGAAGGAGTATAAATCATCCATTCATTTACCGACCATGTCATATCTATTCATCTTTCCGTCTACCATCAAGTCATATCTACACATATCATTCCTATTCATGTAAGATTGCTGCATTCATACAAATTGGTAGACTCTGCATCTTTAATTCTAAGCTTTTCAATGCAACAAACGTCTTTCTGCAGGAAACGGGGATATCTGTACACCAGCAAAAGTGAAATGTGTTGACAGAGCACTTGGTAAGATCTGCTTCAAAAATAAAGAATTTATTAGTAATCAATTAATTAATTTAACTAACATTTTGTGCCACTAGATGTAATTCTATCCTTATCATTTAATACTATATGGCTATATGTGCACTGAATTAGTAATTGAAGTGCTATTATATGCGCTTTAGTGACAGATCTCTGTTTTTGTCCCTGTATAAAGCTTTGTTGGAGATAAGCACAGGCGATTCATGTGTGTGTGAGACTCCGTGTAACGTCACACGCTATGGAAAAGAGCTCTCTATGGTTAAAATTCCTAGCAAAGGGTCAGCACGCTTCCTCTCTCGCAAGTACCACAAAACTGAGGAGTATATCAGGTGACATGTATGCACACACACTCAGACACACGTACACACATTTTCATATTAGTCCTTTGTGAGGACCTAAATTTGAGTTCATCTGTATCTCTAATCTAATCGATCTAAACAGAAACCAAAATATGTTTGACATATTTGACTTTTGAAGTAAAATGCATAATAAGAATAGGAAAGCATCATCACTTATGGGAATTGAACTGTTTTTTTCGAATCTTGTGAGAACATCTGAGCTTCAGAAATCTAGAAAGAACACACACGCACACAAACATATCCCATCTTCTAGTTGGTTAATATGATAGAAAGAGCTCCTTCCTGAAAAATAATTAACTGTGTATTCAAATACAGCAAGAAAATAAGCTTGCCAAGGGAAAAAAAATCTTTTCGCTGTCCGAGCTTCTCTGATAATCACAACGTCTCTCTCGATTTCCTTCACTATTGTTTGTAAAACTGCAATATTGAAAATGAAAATGTAATTTGGCTGCTCCATGCATAGGCTAAACGAAGTAGCGCTTTTTAAATAGATTGCTCTAAATTGAGATTATGTTCGTTCCAGTAATTATTTTTCTCCCTGTATTCGCCACTGACAGTCCTTTATTTATAACAACACAATAAGCGACATCTTTCCTTTTTTTTTTAGGCAATAGGATATTGAATGTTTCTATTAAGAATGTCACAGTTTTGCTGCTTATCTCCAATACTGCAGGGACAACTTCCTCGTCCTGGATGTTTACTTTGAAGCGCTGAACTACGAAACGATCGAGCAGAAGAAAGCATACGACATAGCTGGGCTGTTAGGTGGGGTTTGTCGTGTACACGCATGCTCAAGGTGTACTTATTATGCCATTCACAAACGATTTGTTCACTAATAGCACATGAAGATCAGAAACAGTATTTGTAAAAATTGCATGACAGTAAGCAGCATGGAGTAAAGTGGACTCTTTCATTTTGAAAGCTTGAAGGCAAAATTGCAAAACTGAATTACATACACATCATTAAAAAGCCACTTAAGTACCATATTGATGTAAATGTTACATTTTGGTTTCTACTAATATGCCTGTGCTTTCAGTCTCACACAAAGCTTTCCTTTTGTCTGTGTGACATTCAGGGGACATTGGAGGCCAGATGGGACTTTTCATTGGAGCCAGTGTTCTCACAATATTAGAAATACTTGATTACATCTATGAGGTACAGTTTATCATTGTTGTTACACCCTACTGCACCCTCTTTTGAATGTACGGTGCGTGTGATCTTTTGTTAATTGTTTAAAAAATGACAATTTATTTGAAGGACAAAAAATACATTATAATATGCTGTTCCTGAGGTGCAGTGAGTCACACAAGATCCTGTAATAGTAATTCACAGTCAGTGCTGTGTCTGCTCAGAATTGGTTGGAAATCTTTCCTTATGTGTTCAGAAATGTCAAAAGTTATAACACCATGAACACCAAGTTCAGGCATGAAAAAAAGTCTGAATACAAGGTGACTTGCAGGAGCTGGCAGCCAATCAGAGAGAGAGAGAGAGGGGGGGGGGGTATGGGAGGCAGAGAGAGTATAAACAAACTAAACCAGATTCTGAGAATGAGAGTTAATATATTATAAAATGCAATAAGTTTATAATTTACTTTTTGTATTCCAGACTAAATCGCTTTTTTTTCATTAGATGTTTTCACATTTTTTCAGAGTGTGTGAAAAGCACTATTTAAGTAATCGCTGTTATTAAATATGTTGAGATTGGCATGTATTGCAGTCTTTTCTCTAATGTACTTATCTTTTCTTACTATGTCTTGCTTTACTGTCTTTAATTATATTTCTATCCCACTTTAAGGTAATCAAATATAGGATCAAAAGGCTACTGAGACCACAAAAATACCAGAATCAGCAGAGCCAGAGGAACCAGATGCAGAGAACAAAGAGCCGCCATGATCTGAATCTTAGGGTCCAGCTAACACCAAGCACCATTGCAACAGTCAGACTAGAGGAATTTAAGCCCAAAGTAAGTCCAGGAACCTAAAGAAAACCTTAGTGGAGTGTTTTACTTAAATCAGAGAAAACCTCTCACAGTGAAAAAATCCTCTAGCACTTACTGAATACTGAATTTTCAACAATATTTACGCACGAATGTTTTTATAGTGAAATAATGATAATTTAAGTGAAATAATGAGCAAATTTTCTGAATAATTGCTACTATTCATGAGATTCTGTTCACAAATGTAATTTGTGTAAAAGTCAGTTTTTAAAGCAACCAAGTGTATGAATGTACACTCACTTGCCATTTTTTTAGGAACACCTTTACACCTGCTCATTCATGCAATTATCCTATTAGCCAATCATGTGGCAGCAGTGCAATGCATAAAATCATGCAGATTGGGTCAAGAGCTTCAATTAATGTTCACATCAAAATCAGTGACTTTGACTGTGGTTTGGTGCTAGACAATGCCAAACCCACTGATGTCCTGGGATTTGCACACACAAGTCTATAGATATTACAAAGAATTAAATAAAATAAATAAATAAATAAATAACTTCCACCAGTCTTTTGGAAACAGCTGATAACAGAGGAGAATAGCCAGGCTGGTTTGAGCTGATAGGAAAGATATAATTCAAATAACCACATAATGTGCAACACATCGAACCTTGAGACGGACAGGCTACAACAGCAGAAGACCACATCAGAAGCAGAAGTCCACTCCTTTCAGTCACAAACCGGAATCTGATGCTACTCTGGGCACAGGCTCATGGAAACCAAACAGTTAAAGATTGGAAAAAACATCACATGGTATCTTTATTCCTGCTGGGACATGCAGAAGGTAGGGTCTGAACTTGGTGCCAAGCACATGAATCCATGGACCCAACTTGGCTTGTGTCAACAGTCCAGGCTAGTGGTGGTGGTATAATAGTGTGGGGAATGTTTTCTTGGCATACATTAAGCCCGTTAATATCAATCAAGCATCGTTTTAATGGTAGACTATCTGAGTGTTGTAGCTGAACATGTGCATCCCTTTATTGCTACTTTGATCAAAGCCAGCATGATAATGCACCATGTTACAAAGCACAAGTCGTCACCACATCTGTATCCACCTATGGCATGTGATAGAATGGGAGATTCACGGCATGCATATTTGCAACAATTATGTGATGCATTCTTGCTAACATGGCCCAGAATCTGAAAGGAATGAGCGTGGTATTCCTAATAAAGTGGGTGGTGAATGTATATATAGTAAAAAGTGATTTTTATTTAAAATGTGCTAAGGGATTATTGTCTAAGCTTCAGTGAATTACAAAAAAGCTGATTCTCATAAAAGCCGCTTAGTCCTACTACTACAACCCCTGGCAAAAATGATGGAATCACCACACTTCGAGGATGCTCACCCAGCTTTTTCACTTAGTAGCGAATAAACAAATTGCAGATATGACACAAAACAATTGTTGTTTAATAGCCGAACAGTCTGGCTTTGTAAAAAATACCTCAAACAAATTTAATTAAATACTTTTAATTAATGCCATATTTTTTTTCCAAATCAAGTAGAGGAAATAATTATGGAATCACTCAAATGTTGATTAAAAAAAAATTGGAATCACCTTGTAATTTGTATTTCTAAAACAAATACCAGCACAAATAAAATGCAAATTAGTCTGCAGTTAAAAGAGAGTGCTTACACACCTTAACAAACTGTTGGACTTGACTAATTGAAAGGAAACATGGCCCCAACAAGAGAGTTGTCAATTGAAACAATGGAAAGGATTATAAAACTCCTTCAAGAAGGAAATCAAACACAGTGTGGTAAAAGATGTTGATTGTTCCCAGTCAGCTGTGTCTATAATTTGGTGCAAGTATAAACAAAATGGGAAGGTTATAAAAGGAAAACATACGGGTCGACCAAGGAAGTCGTCAAAGCGTCAGGATCGAAAACTCAAAGCAAAATGCCTTGAAAATAGAAAATGCACAGCAAAACAAATGAAAAACAAATGAGCGTTAACAGGAGTCAACGTTTGTGACAGAACTGTAAGAAATCAGCTGAATGAAATGGGATTTACATACTGAAAAGCCAAAAGAAAACCAGCACTAACACCTAAACAGAAGAGAACAAGGTAACAGTGGGCTAAAGAGAGGCAATCATGGAGTGTGGTTGATTGGATGAACGTGATTTCAGTGATGAATCACGAATCTGCATTGGCCAAGGAGATGATGCTGGAACTTTTGTCTGGTGCCGTTCTAATGAAACATATAAAGATGACTGCCTGAAGAAAACATTCATATTCCCCACTCATTTATGATATGGGGTTACATCTCAGGTAAAGGACCAGAGGAGACCTCTACAGACAATGCACAGGTGTACACTGAAAGTTTGGACACTTCTCATTCCATCAATAGAAAATAGGTTTGATGATTATAAAGTAATTTTTCAAGATGGTGATGTATCGTGCCACAGAGCAAAAAGTTTAAAGCCTTTCTTCATGAAAGGCATATCGTGTCATAACTCAATGAAAGGACCAGCAAACCGTCCGGATCTCAATCTGATTAAAATTTATGGTGGAAATTTAAAAAAATTGTCCATGACAAGGCTCAATCCTGCAAAGCTGATCTGTCAACTTCTATTCGAGAAAGTTGGAACCACCTTAATGGAGAATATTGTTTTTCATTAGTGAAGTCCATGCCTCAAATAAAAAAGGCCCAAGGAGGAGCAACACAGTACTAATTGTGATTTTTTTTATTGATGAGTCCATAATTTTTTTCCTCAGTATTGAGTAATTCCATATTCTTTTGCTCTACATGATCTGGAAAACAATATGCCAATAATTACAGCAATTAAATGTAATTTGTTTGAGGTATGTTTCATGAAAACAGAATGTTCAGTTATTGAAGAAAAATAGTTTTGTGTCATATCTGTGATTTATTTATTTGCTATGTAGAAAAAGGCCAGCTGAACATCCTCTAAGTGTGGTGATTCCATACTTTTTACCAGGGTTTGTTGTTATGGAGGGTATATATTTGTATGAGAATTTGCGCCCATTCTCTCAAAAGAGCATTTGTGAGATCAGGCACTGATGTTGGGCGAGAAGGCCTAGCTTGGAATCGATGTTCCAATTCATCCTAAAGGTGTTCATTGGGATTGAGGCCAGGGCTTTATGCAGGTCACTGGAGCTCCTCCACACCAAACTCATCAAACCATGTGTTTAAGGACCTTAATTTGTGCACATTCATGCTGGAAAAGGAAAAGGCTTTCCCCGAAGTACATGTTCCCACAAAGTTGGAGGCATGCAATTGTCTAAAAAGTCTCTGTATGCGGAAACAAATGGGGCCCAGATTTGTCAATAATACTGCCAGATAGGGCAGCATGATTCATCACTACAGAGAATATGTTTACACTACTCCAGAGTCCAGTGGTGGGGTGCTTTACACCATGCCAGCCAGTGCTTTGCATTGTGGATCTTAGGCTTGTATGCTGCTGCGAGGTCATGGAAACCCATTTGATGAAGCTCCCAGTGCACATTTCTTGTGCTGATGTTGCTTTCAGAAGCAGTTTGGAACTCTGTAGTGAGTGATGCAATAGAGGATAGTTGATTTTTATTTGCTACCCAATTAAGCACTCAGTGGCCCCGCTCTGTGAGTTTGCGTGGTCTGCTGCTTCATGGCTAAGCTGCTGTTGCTCATAGATGATTCTATTTCACAATAATAACACTTGTAGTCGACCGGGGCTAATCTAGCAGGCCAACAATTTCACAAACTGATTTCTGGCAAAGGTGGCATCCTATGACAGTGCAACGTTTAAAGTCACTGAGGTCTTCAGTATGATTCTGTACATTCTACTGCCAATGTCTGTCTATGGAGATTGCATGGCTATGTGCTTGATTTTATGCACCTGTTAACAATGATGTGGCTGGAACACCTGAACTCAGTAAGGATGGGGGTCCACAAACATTTAGCCATATAGTGTACGTATTTAAGTAATAATAGATAAAAATAGATATAAATAGATATAAATAGACAAAAGGAACTGGTGGTAGTAAGTAGTTTGGAAACAGGCATGATAGAAAATTGTGATCAGTGGTGATCAGTGATTACTGGGAATTGACTCATGCAAATGCAGCTCAGTCAGGATTCACACTGGTGTGGGGTCTGGTGAACCTTGTATAACCATAAGCTGTGATGTGAGCTAGAGAGCTGTACTGAGTGCAGTAGTCACTAATGTCAGTTCAAGAAGGCGCTAGATCTTTTGCTAAAGGGGCCTATAAAAAAGTGTCACATCTAATGTCAAATTCGCTAAGAACGCAGCAGTGAGCAGATCCGTTTAAATTAAAATGTAAATTCATATTAAAATTAAAATCAAATTTAAATATATTTTTAATAAAAAAGGCTCAAATGTAAACAATGAATTAAAAAACATGCACAAATAAGTAATATAATATATACAAATAAATACTGTGTTTATTTATTTACTTATTTATTTAAAGTTATAAATCAGCATGTATAATATATATTTAAAAATAAATATAATGGTTTTATATTTTTAAAAGTAAAAATATTGTCAATGCCGCTAAGATGGCAGCAGTGGGCAGGTCTTTTTAAATTACAATTTACATTTTAATCAAACTTTAAAAAATAAAAAAAGACTCCAATATGAACAATGAATAAAAAAGCATGCACAAATAAGTAACTATTAATATATGTTAATAGTTACAAATAAATGAAGAATGTAGTTATTTATTTATAGTTATAAATCAATATGTATAATGTATATTTAAAAACAACACAATGATTTTATATTTTAAAAGTAGAAATACTGTCAGCGCTTTGACTCTAGGAGGCACGCGTGTAGTCGCAGACCGCACGTGCGCAGGGGGCGGGGTCAGTGGGGGCCACGTCACGCGGAAGGGCGGAGCGAGGTTATGCGGCGGCGCAAGCGGCAGAGTTGTCTGCATGGAGGAATATGTCTTCGAGGAAATAAATGGAGTTGGAACAATTTGGATTGAAACATGGACTGATCATGTGTCTCCGCTCCACATGTGAGTATGTTTAGTTTGCAGTGTGTTTGTAAATTGTCAGTTTGGGGAACGCCCTCTGCGTCACCGGACATTTTAACTGTGTCTGTGTTTACTTGGATGGTTGTAATACAGGGAGATGTGCGCAGCGAAGCTAAACTTAGTAAACAAGTAAACATTCAGCGCTATTAGATGATGCTTGATTAGGCGATGATCTTTCTGTTGTGTTTACATGTAAGTGCGCTTTATAGAAAGAAAGGGGGACGTGGAAATCTGCGTGCAACTTTGTGCATTTAGGAAATGGGTCACTATAATGAAGCAGGGTTGTGTTTATGGTGTAGCATGTATAAATAAATAAACACACCCCAAGTATTAATGACACATGAAGATTTGATCAGCTACCCAGTGTTCATCTAATACAAACCTGGCACAACATGCAGATTATCACGATCAATACAGTAGCACCATCATTTATTGGGAATAAGTACATTTATTTTCTTACTTGAAGAAATGACTCATACACCTCAAGGAGCAGGATCCCAGGCGGGTCACCTGAGGTCAACTTATACCACACAAGATAATGAAAAAGTCTATGAAGAGGATTGAAGTGTAATGCATGCTATATGGTCGCTAACTCTCCTGCTCCTAGATCTAATCAAGGTTGTGGAAGCTGTTGATAAGATCAAGGTTCTCATTGCATGGTTCTCAGAGTGGCATCCAGAAACTTCCAGGAAGTATTGCTGAGATCCACATAATACACCCAGTATGTTGCACATATAAAGGCAGCAAGTGTTGACAAGGCGGTACAGTAGTTGGGTGGTTAGTGTGTTTGCCTCACATCTCCAGGGTTGGGGGTTTGAATCCCACCTCTGCCCTGTGTGTGCATGGAGTTTACATGTTCTCTCTGTGCTTCGGGGGATTTCTTCAGGTACTTTTGTTTCTTCCCCCCGAGTCCAAAGACATGCATTGTAGACTGATTGGCATTTCCAAATTGTTCGTAGTGTGTGAATGGGTGTGTGAGTGTGTGTGCATTGTGCACTGAGATGGGTTGTCCAGGGTGTCCCCCGAGTTCCCAGGGATAGGCTCCAGACTCCCCTGCAACCCTGTATAGGATAATAATAATAATAATAATAATAATAATAATAATAAAACTAGTAGTAGTAGTAGTAGTAATAATAATAATAATAATAATAATAATAAGGTACAGAAACTGGATGGATGGAAGTCCTGAGCAATAAAATCAAGTAATTCCAACCAGCTATAAATAGCACCAAACTCATCTTCTCTCATTACATGTGATAAGACACGACGACACCTGAAAACTACAGACTTTAAAAATACTTAAACGCTTGGGAGATTAAATAAGTTTTGAATCAGGTTTTTGTCAAGATGTCTCCATAATCTCGCATACACAATCTCGAAACTGCGACAGAACTTCGGTAACTATGGTTAACTTTAAACCACATTCGAGTGTGTGAAATAATAATAATAATAATAATATTAATAATAATAATAATAATAATAATAATAAAACTACTGTTGGCTTGAAGATCTTAAAGTTCTAGAGAAAGAATGAGTACAGAAGAAGACGGAGATGTATTTAGATATCATTTAAATCTACTTATTCACTTTTTTCATACTTGATTGATTCAATACTAATATCTGACTTAGGAGTAATCCAATACTGGAATGTGCTTACTAATCAAGCTGACTATGCGCAAGCTTCTTTTGCCACATTTTGCAAAAATATTGCATGCATTATGGGCATTATGGGACTTTAAGACAGTTTATGGTCTCTGCTCAAGATCTGTGTTGCTTCAGTCCAAGTCACACACTTTTATGGCATGAAATATGTCAGTGGATTGGATAGGTAAATATCACATGCAATCTGAGATTGGTTCAGTGTTTCACTGTGTTAACAGCCCCTACCACGAAATAAGTGAGCAAATAGCTGAACTGATCTTTAAACAGGGATGCTAAAGTTTATTGAAGGCTGGCAGGATATTGCATAAACTTGAGATGAGAAATCTAGTTTGAGAAATGTGGTGGGCTTGCTCTCACTCCACAGCGGAACTTGGCCTGGTAAAGTTGCTCAGAGTAAAAGTTAAGTAAAGGACTTAAGTGCCAAAAAAAATAATAATTAGAAATGAGGAAATGTGCTCCTTTACTTAGGCCTAAGAATGGGAGAACAATATACAAAAATTATTTAGTATTCTTAAATGGAGGCGTATTTACAAGTGCTTCAGAGATTTATTTTAAATGCAATTTATACAGAGCTCATAAAGAACAAATGACTCCAGCAATCTAGTAAGAGGAGATGCACACAGTCATCTGGCTTCTCTGGAAAATGGCTTGATACAAAGCATTAATCATCTCTGCCTCTCATGGCAAACTGTTTTCTTATCCTTACTGCTCAGATTGAAGCCAAATCCACTCTTTGGACTGTTTGTTCTTTCTTTTCTTTTCTTCCTTCCTTCCATCCACCCTTCCACCCCTTCTAGCCCTTCCTTTCTTCCTTCCTTCTATCCACCCTTCCACCTGTTCCAAAATCCAAATCTATCCACTATATGGTTTGTATTTGGCTTCAGTAGGGATCATAAGCAGGCTAAATTTTGATAACATCCCTTAGGAAATATATAGAAGCTGTAACTGTATTACCTCAAAGGAAGTGGCATTAAATTTGTTATCACGGACACTGTAGCTTAGTAAATGTGGGTTATTTATTTATTGGATTTCACATAAATATAGGTGCCTTTGAACCTAGTTTAATAGTGTTTTTATTATTATTATTATTATTATTATTATTATTAGTAGTAGTAGTAGTAGTAGTAATATGGCAGTGCAACTATTGTACTTTACTCCTAGGATTGAATCCTACATCTTACTAAGAGTTGCTCAGTGAACTTTTATAGACTGTCCGCTCTCAACTTTTAAATTAAATTTTTCCAGTCTTCAGTATTACTTCTGAAAACGAAGCATGTGCAAGTCTCACATACCACCGCTTGAGTCGGGAGTAGTTGAGAATATACTGTAAACTGTTTAGCTTAATCCACTGCTGGATTGTGATTGTGATTTAACAAATGTTGCTGCACGTGATCAGTTAATGAGTGATGATTTGGCTGCGTGAGTTGAATGAGTTGAATTGTCTACTAGCAGATCAACATATGGAAAATAAGAAAAACCTGTCAGTAGTTCAGCAGCTCTCCTTGTTAAACATGAACTACCATGGCTTCTGTATTAGAGTGTGGCTTGTTGTGACCAAGTATGTTTTTCTTTTTTTTTTTAAATACATTTCATTTACCATCAACATTGCTTATTCTAAAAAGTCTATGACAAAAACAATGTTAAAAGCCAATAAGACAGAGAAGTGTGTGTTTATTCTCCGCTTCACATTCAACACAGGTGTCTTATGTGTTTAGAGACTGTGGCGCCGGTCAAAAGTCATAACATGTAGTGCCGAGGCGAAAACCAGTTCAAATTGATAAGTTTGTGGCTATAAATAAGACTCATCACTAATGGTTAAGCAGTAAGGTAACTGTTGCCCTTCAGTCATGTTAGTTGCTTGGGAATTGTGTGTAGCTGGACCTTTTATAAATACAATAATACTTAGATAGGAGTGGCATCACAATCATAACCACCAGGGATTCTGGGTGTTCCATCTTACAGTTTTCCTTACAGGAATTTGGTTTGTCTGTCTGATGCAAAACCCACTGAATCTCTTACTGGAAGGAGGACAGTCTTAGTTCAGTTGTGATCAGCACTGTATGCTGTTACATAAGGTTAATGCCTCAGCTATTATAGAATATAAAAGTGTAATCATTATGTTTCAGTACTGACAGGAACGGAGTGCGCTCACACAGGTATCCCACCGAGCTGTAGGGTTCCTGCAGCTGGGACACTGGGTAAATACCAGCCAGAATCTGTAGTTGTTTTCTGACTTGCGAGGGGAAGACTGATCCAGGACAGTCACACAATTTGACAGTAGGGGTGAGGTAGTACGTCTGGAAATACTTTGTGTGACCAGGAGTCCGAGACACACTCACAACCTTCCTTCTAACCAAGCTATTCAACACCGAAGACTTTTCTACATTAGTATAACCCTATACAGCCTAATGTGAGAACTCCATCTTTGTAAAGTTCTTGTATGGGACTGTTCAGCTTCATGGCAACATCAGTGTGGTGTTCCATCAACACCATCTCTGCCCTGTCATCCGACCAATCGCCCTCTCTTCCCATGGCCACTGCATCTCGTTTTATCTTCTTTTCCCAGCTACTTAAATCCACTTTTCCTGCCGTGATCTCCTGACACGCCCTCAGAATGTGGATTGGTCCTCCTGCCTGGCCCCACCCACCCTTTCTCTTCATTCGCTTTTTCTGAAACAAGGTGCTGTAAGGTGGTCCAGGGTGTGAGGTGAAGCACACGCATTGCAGGTGAGGAAAACGATTGCACAGGTAGTGTTTCCATGCCAATATGAGCGGTGGAGGACAAAGGTCGATCTTATTCAGCACCACAATGACCTGTTTCTGCAGTTCACCTGTGATGTAGCGATACAGAGCAGGAGGAAACTGCAGCACTGGGTGTCTGATATCCACGATAAGCAGAACGACATCGGACATCTCTAATACGCTCCATAACTGTCTCCATGTCTCCAGATTGTGTTCAGTATGGCTGAGGGAGTCAGTAAGATTCTTGGAATGAAGAGCCTCCAGAAATTCATCAAATGCCTTCTTTTCCTTCTTCGATAGTTCTTCTCTGTACATCCCATAATGCTAAGAAGGCCTCCGTGGGAAATCCAGCCTTTGGTCTTCGGGGTAGACGTCTTTTACGTCCATCTCCAGGTCTCTCTCTGGAACTGCTTGCAGTAATTTCTCTCTGGCCATTTTCTTCCTTTTCTCCACCTCCTCTTTGCTCTCCTTCCCAAAGTGAAGCCGAAACCTGTTGGGGTCATAGCTGCTGTCTCTGGTGCCAGGCTGGTGGCCGATCCTCTTTATATCCGTCGTCTCGGTGTCTGACGTGTCCGACTGTCTGTCCCGTCTAATGGCTCTCTCTATACTCGCGTTCCGGCTACTCTGACCCGAGCCTGTATCACCTCTCTTTTTCTCGCTCTTGACCTGAAGCTGTTTCTTTTTCTGTTTGTTGCTGAACAGCTTCTTCTGAGGCATGTTAGTGAGAACGGAGCACTAAGTGCTGCTGCTTTTTCTGGCCAGTTAGCTATGCTAGCTCACTCAGTGTTTACAGTGACGTTTCTCCTGCACGTTAGTTTCACTATGACGCCAAACTGTGACCAAGAGAGATGGATCATACCACTTAGCTGCTTTGAGACAATGTCTATTGTAAAAAGTGCTATACAAATAAATTGAATTGAATTATATGTAACTACAAAGTTTACAAAGATGAATTCTGTGTCTTACTGAACAGTAAATGTTTTTCTGTATCAGCCTGTACCTTTCTGCACAGCAGGCATAATCTAAAACTATAAAACACTTTCTAACAAGTGACATTCTAAGTGTGTAAGTTAAGAACCTTGTGTTTTGTCTAAAGCAGCTTTACTCTGTGGCAATAAATTAGCATTTAGACATTCACCAGAACTATGTTTCCAATCAAAGCCCTTTAAGCTTGCAGATCAGTGTCAGAATAAAAAATAAGACTTCCAGGAGGAAGGGTACCAGGCTGGGACTAGAGCCAGAAAATCATTAATGTATAAGGGTGAATTATGGGACAAAGTAAAAACCCTGTCCTGATAAAACATTTAAGAAAATACAACTGACAATGCGTGCGCCACGAATATAATTTATCATATAGATATGAATAATTAATTAAGGCAATGGAGATTGGTTTCTAGAAAGAAAAGGTGAATGCCCCACCTATGTATAATTTTACTGCTTCAGAAAAGTATATAAAGACATGTATGTGTTTGTATAATTCAGACTTTCTGTGGACTGTTTCACTTTATTGTTTCAATAAAGTTTAATTACGTTTTGACATCTACTAACCCTCTGTCTCTGAAGTTTTTTGTTAGGCTGGAAAGATTGTTAGCCATGACACTGTCAAGGAAAGATACTTGATGGGTCCAGCCTATGGTTTTTTTTTTGTTTGTTTGTTTTTTTTCTTTTCTTTTCTTTTTCTCCCCTAAGCTGTCATTCCTTAGATTTGTTTGGAGAGAAATCATGTTTGTCACATTGAGATGACAGTGGCTCCCGTGCCATTAGTTAGTGTCAGATTTGATAAGAAGTTGGAACCATTCCTATTTTCAGGCCAATTAGAAAAAAGCTTAAAATAACCTTACTTTTATATTCATGAGTGAACCAACGCCATGTAAGTACGAGCTGCTATATGTGTATGTCATGTCTGAGAGATGTATTTTTAATTTTAGTCATGTTTAAAGTCTTTCAGCTCTGTGTAGACCTGTTTATTAAGTCACAACGTGTTAATGGGATGGTTATATTAGTTGGATGTGTGTGAAGAGTGGGTGAGGTGAAAGTGTGGCCAAGGAGAGTCAGAAGTATTTTTTTTTAACGTTTCTCAAATCAGAACAACCCACACCATGCATATATTTTAAATGACACCCTGTTCACTGGTGTAGTGTCATGAACTTCAGCCTCATGAAATTATTTCCTTTCACGCATTAGTCTGACGTGCCCAGTTCACAGGGCAGTTATTTAAAAATCCTAGAGAAAATTGAGTATTTTGATGGTGGCAAACCAGATTTTCATGTTTATTCAGAGCAGTTACAGCCTTGCATAAGTGATATTGTAGTGCTATGAGCATGAGAATGTAACTACTGGACATTTTAGACTACTGAACGAACAAGTGGGATGGAAGATTAATTACATTAATAAGAATCTAGTGAATAAGAAGTCAACTTGAGCCTCATAAAATGAAATTATTTTTAACAGATAGAAGTGGTTAGCACATTTGCCTCCACTCTGGGGTTGGGGGTTCGAATGCTGCCTCTGCCCTGCATGTGCGGTGTTTGCATGTTTTCCTCCAGTCCAAAGACATTGTAGGCTGATTTGGCATTACGAAATTGCTCGTAGTGTGTGAATGGGTGTGTGAATGTGTGCGAGATTGTGCCCTGCGATGGGCTGGCCCCCTGTCCAGAGTGTCTCTCGCCTCGTTCTCCAAACTCCCTGGGATATCCTCTAGGCTCCCTGCGACCCTGTGTAGGATAAGCGGTACAGAAAATGGATGGATGGATGGAAGTGTTCTTCAAGACACCGCCACTATAGTTTCTGCCTTGAAAAGCTGTTTCTATGGCTACTAAATAAATAGTCAGACTAGTATGGACATTTAAAAAAAATTATTTAATAGTTACTTAATTAAATTCATAATTACTTGTTCTGCATAACGTTTGAAATATACATGTTTTGGCTCAAATAGAACGTGAAAAAAACAGTGGGGGTGGGGGGTGCGATCTATTCAGCTGAGTCATCCTTCACCATATTCTCAACAAGTGGGTGAGTACATGTTTACAGCACATGCTTGACCCCTACAGTGAGGGGGTATGTTGGCTTGGTTGTGCTTGTGGGAGGCATTTTGTTGACCTGGCTTTGCTCCACTTGTTCTCTTACAGGGAAGCGAAAGTTCTTCCGACTGATTACCTTTATTTCTATCCGGATGCGAGAGGTCTCTTCTAGGATGACCTTGCTTCCATCCACAGGGCACAAGGGCTCCCTGAATGTTTTTGATGAGGGTGAAAATAATGTCAATCATATGCATTGGTCTTCACAGTTAGCTGGTTTTAACCCAAATTAACACCTATTGGAGACTTTGGAGCAGTGTGTTAGAGTGCGCTTTTCCACAGTCATCAAGCCCCCACTTTAAGGAATATCTTTTGGAAGAGTGGTGTTTCTTTCTCCAGTACAGTTCCAGAAATTGGTAGAATCATTTCCAAGTTACACTGACGCGTTTTCTGATTGCTGGTGGTGGCCCACCCTTTTAAAAAATGTGTTTGTATATTCTGTATGGTAAGAGAAAATAATAAGCTGCTTTGCATCTAAAAAAAAAAAAAAAAAAAAAAAGTCATAGTAAGCTATGCAAGCCATCTATGCCTCATACAGGTGATTGGCAATGGCTGGCCTAGAGAGCCAGAGGTGTTTTGCAAATGCAAATGACTTCGCAAATAAGATGGCCCAACTGAGGCCTTGAAGCCCATCAAACATATATGAAATATGATTGCCTTTCCTATGTTTTATTAAATCTCAGTAAGCTGCTTCCTCTTGTCCATGCACTGAGAGTATGTTTTGCTCCTTATCAGATTTTTTTTTTTTTTTTTCCATTTATGGGAAAAACACTTATGCAGTCATTTTTACCTGGAGCTTGTTACATTATTCAGGAGCACTTATTTTGTTTGTTTGTTTGACCAAATATGAGTCACACTCATATTGTGTCTTCACAATACACACTGCTTTTATTTATTTATTTATTTTTTAATAATACATTTTATTTGTCTAATTTTATTTTGCTTCAGAGATTTACCCATTTAAAGGAATATAGCCTTATAATGCACAGTGCAAAATAACAGGCAGTTTAGTCATTAAAATTTAAAATAAAATAAATATTTTTTATATATATATAATATAATAAAATAAATATTTTTTATTTATATAAAATAAATGTTTTTCTTAAATAAAAGTTTGGCTTATTATTTTACATGTTATATGTATTTTATATGTATTTTACATTATTTTACATGTTATATATATCCTTAGTGTTGTTTATTTATGCAAGAAAACTGTAGAACATTTTAAGCCCCATAATGGAGCTGTTCCATCTCCTCTCCCTACCTGCTTTTGGTGTATGCCTTTAAAGATGACTTTGCAAAAAGTCTCCACAGCAGGCCTCTATAGTGTTACATAATGTTCGTTCTGATGCTTCCATGGACAGTATTCACTCTGTAGTCATGTGGTAGATTGCATCATGGAAACGGTGTCTTATGATTAATGGAGAACTCACTAAGAACAAGAGCCAGCATAGACAGCTGTGAAACCAAGGTGTTCTGAGCAGAATATACTGATTTACACGTAGAACATGGAGAACTTCCCATTTGCCAAAATTGAGAGAGAAGACAGAAGCTGACAGAAGTTCTGTAATGCTGCGTTTATACTTACTTTTAACTACATGTATGCAAGATGGCAGTCGTGCTTATCCAGCATTTATTTCGATTGCGCAAGTAAGGGGGTAAATGTTGGGGTATACTGTCATGTGTCACAATGTCTGTAGTAGACTAAACAAATTGGAGCTGTGTCTTAAATTTTTGTGTATTGACCGTTACCATTGCAGTTTATCTCGGCTGTAGCCGTTGAGGTGGATGGACTAGCAGAATTTTTTTTTTATATCTATATTCTTCAGGTAAACCCAATTCTGGCCCAGAAATTTGATTTGCCAGAGTGACAGCTTTTCCAAGATCGCTACACACAATTAAAGGCATTTATGAGTAGTGTGCCTTGTGTATATCCTTACATTTACCAATAAAAATACAGTAACAGTTGCAATCAAAATTATTCAACCTCATTGCAAACCAGGTTTATTCTCACAATTTACAGACTTTCAGCTGTTTGCAATGAACAAATCAAACAAAAGAAATTGAAATAGTTCAACACAACGAATGCTTCAAGTGGTTTCTACAAATTCAACTGAAAATGTAATTTATAATGACTTCAAAATTATTCAACCCCTTCATGGCAAGCATCTTTAGTACTTAGTGGAGCACCCTTTTGCTGTTATGACCTGCTGCAAACGAGATGCATAGCCAGATACCAGGTTCTGGCAGCATTCCTGTGGAATCTTATCCCATTCCTCATCAGCAATGGCCTCCAGTTCAGTAATATTTTTGGGTTGCGTGCTGCAACCGCCTTCTTCAAATCCCACCAGAGATTTTCTATGGGGTTCAAGTCAGGTGACTGTGATGGCCCTGTGGAATCTTCCAGGACTTCTTCTGCAACCAAGCCTTGGTGGAATTTGAGGTATGCTTGGGATCATTGTGCTGTTGGAAGATCCAATGTAGCCCAAGCTTCAGCTTCCTCACAGACGGCATGACGTTTTCTCCTAGGATTTCCTGATACTTCAATGAATCTATCTTGCCTTCCACACGCTGCAGGTTTCCAGTTCAGGTATTTCATGTGTTCCAGCTCAAGCACACCTGGTGCAACTAATGAAGCCCTTGATGAGTTGCATCAGGTGTGCTTGAGAAAACACCTGTTTTGCATATTTGTGCTGTTGTGAGGGATTCTGTTCAGGGGTTGAATAATTTTGAAACTGAAGAAGTCATTATAAGTTGCATTTTCAGTTGAATTCAGGGAAACCAATTGAAGCATTCATTGTGTTGAATTATTTCAGTTGCTCTTGTTTGATTTGTTCATTGAAAAAGAGCTGTTAATTTTGACAATAAACCTGATTTGCAATGGGGGTTGAATAATTTTGATTGTAACTGTAAATATCTCTTTTAATGGAAGTTTAAATGGAAAAAAAAACCCTAATCCCCCTCAGCAGTTCTCCAGCAATACAACCACACCCTGCAGTTTAAATACCACTGTTTTTATCAGGTTTTTGAATCAGGATAAAACTTTTTTTTTTTTTTGGCATCAGTAAGCTACTCTGCTGTGTTCAGGCTAGGGATGTCACGAAAACCGATACTTCGATACCAAGTCGGTACCAACATTGTTAAAACGTGACGGTACTTGTTTTTCTGCAGTAGCATAGGTACCGTTGGTAATGAAGGTACCGAGGTTGCAGTTCTTCCGGAAGTGATGGGGGCTGCAAATACACGCAATTGTTTTAGTCGGTCCATAAGTGGTGAAGAAGAAGAAGAATGCCTCTAAGCACATGGGAAAAACTACAGAAGATGGCGACAAGTTTAACTCCGCCCCGACTCGTTGAGAGGAAAGGTGGTAAGAGTGAAATATGGAAATACATTGCATTCAAGGTGGATGATAACAAACATATAATTGATGCTGTGAAGCTGGTGTGCAACCGATGCTATCGTTCATTTCAAACAAAGCGAGGAAACAC
>JANDJT010000021.1:4648905-4684297 GCA_024331685.1 Stegophilus panzeri | reverse complement strand
GAAGAGATTTGGGGTTGAGATGAAAAGATGAATATGAAATTATAGGAAATTAATGTTGAAATTCTGATCTGATACCATGTTAAACAACATGGTGGCACCAATTCTTAGGTGTGCAAAAGTATTGGAACAGACAGTGAATTAACGCAAATAACACTTAATATATGGCTCCATATCCCTTGCTTGCAATAACTGCATCAAGTCCCCTTTTCAGGATGTGAAATGCTGCTCAATTGGGTTAAGGTTTGGTGATCGGCTTGGCCAGTCTAAAACCTTCCACTTGTTTCCCCTGATGAAGTCCTTTGTTGTGTTGGCAGTGTGTTTTGAGCCATTGTCTTGCTGCACAATGGAGTTCCTCACAGTTAGATTGGATGCATTTCTCTGTAAACTGGCAGACACTGTTTCAGAAGACTTCTGAATTCCTTATGCTGCTACCATCATGAGTTCCATCATCAATAAAGAGTGCTTGATCAATGAGCTTGTATGTTTTGTATCATGAGCAGATACTTAATTTCTACACACTTTGGCCTTTCCATTACTTTGGTAGAAGAAGAATCTTGGCACATATTACTCATTATTACAGAATACCGGCTCATATCATAATACGCATTACTTTGCAAATACCAATCTGGCCTTCCGATTCGTACTGCTGGGGAGTGGTTTTGCATCTTGTGGTATGGCCTCTGTATTTCTGCTCTCAAAGTCTTCTTTGAAGGTAGGATTGTGATACCTTCACCCCTGTTCTTCTGAATTTTTCTTCACAGCTCTCACAGTGTTTGTTATTATCAACTGCAGTTGTTTTTTTTGGCAAATGTCTGCTTGTTAATACACCAGTAGTTCATTTCTTTTTCAGAACATTCCAAATTGTTGTACTGGCAATGTCCAATGCTTGTGCGATAGCTCTGATCCATTTTCTCAGCTTTGAAATGGCTTGCTTTTCTCCCATAGACAGTTCTCTGCTCTTCATATTGGTTTATCTTTTTAAAAAAAAAAACCAAATGCAGTCTTCAGATGTGAAACCCAAAACAGACACTGGCAACTATTAATATTTTTGATCATTTGAACAATGGGTGTGTCAGGACTGTGTGTGTGTCTGCATGTGTGACATTTGTGCCATATTGCCCACCCCACTACTCAGTTTGGAAGGTTTTAAACAGTGACTGGATTGTAAACAGTCAATCCAGTCTGGCAACCCTCATTTCTACATAACCACCTCTTCCAAAGAGGTACATAAACTTAACACCAATTCTAACTTTACCAGTTTGAGATGAAGAAATTATGAGTCATCCACAGCTACATGGTATGTGAATTGTAAATATGGAAGGAAATAAAATGGAGAATTTGTATCACATAAGAATAATCCAAACAGAATTGACCAAGGGAATGGCAGTAAGCAAGAAAGAATTATAGCAATGGAAAGAGAGTGGAATAAGGAGTGAAGGAAGGGGCTTGATACAGAGGAACAGATAAACAAAGAAAAAAAAAAAAATAGCTGGAGACTGTCACCTGAAGTTTCTTGATCTCTTCATAAGTTTTCTGTAGCTCTCTTTCTGTGAAGTATCTGTGCAGGCGATACATCTGCTCTGGGTTGCTCACAGGGTGAACCGAGAGAGCGTTCTGGAAGTCCGGACTTTCCTCTCCACTCAGGTCCTTGGTGTTTCTCATCTCAAAGTAATTATAATGAAGATCCTGTGAGACAAAACAAAAATATCCAAATATGACATGTAGTCCAATACAGACTAGTTCTCATAATCACCAAGCTTTAAAGCATAATGCTGCATTTTTAATGTACGCTAAATTACAGTTCATCATAACTAAAAAGAACATGGCCCTGCCAAGTGCCCATGTCTGTACAACCCCTGCTGACAGCAGTAATGCTGTTTTAAACATCTCACCCTAATTACACTTATTAACTTAACAACTCTCAGCAGGCCATCCTACAGAGGACAGGAAGTCCTTTCACTTATGGCTTGCTCATATCAGAGACTAGTCATTCCTCTTTTGCTAATCCTACTGCCACTGACCTAACAAGTGCCAATATCCAAACTTTATTCCATGACCAAAAATAATAATGGCTGACTATGTTTACATCATAGTCCGTCTACGGATAAACCACGTTTGAGTGTCTAGATCCTCAAGCAGTCTTGCCCTCCAAAAAGTGGTGATTTAGAATTTGATGGAGTTTTACTGTATTATCAGTCGTCATCTCCATGCAACACTGTCTGGCTTGTCACTTGTAAACCACCACAGATCAATTTAAACATGCAAAGCCTGGATTATACTTGCTTTTAACTACACGTGTACACAAGATGGCTCCAGTGCACATCAGTGCATATCAGTGCAGCACACATGTACATCCACAGAAAGGAGCTCAGTGTCTGGGTGGTGCAATGCCAACGCAGAGTGGGGGCCAGTATAGCACCATGTGACACTGTGTCCGCAATGGACTAAACAAACTAGTGTTGTGTCTCAAATCTTATCCTTATGTACCATTCTATACTTGTGTTTTAATGCTAACTGGTTCACATTTTATAACAAATATTTGAATTTTAAAAACCTTCAATCCTATGGAAAGGTCTGTCTTGCATACCGGTCTTCTGGATCTTCGAGATTAGTAAATACTTTTGAATGTGAGGACAAATTTCTTTAGATTGGATTTGATTTGAAATGCAGATAGTGATAACTGACAACAACAATGACAGTGGAAGGTTTTAAGAGAGACAGGGCTTGTCGTGTGTTTAAAATTTTTCTTGCACAGTAATGTTACGATTTGACTTGGGAACCTGAGAGACAGGGATGTTTTGGATTTGACATGCCATCTAGTGGATGCTGTTTTCTCCCAGATACACAGAGTATGCAGGACAATTGCTGCTACTTCTGCAACATTAAGTCACTCATCATCTCATTACACTGGCTCCCTGCAACTCCCACTACAATTCATGTACATATAAAAAGAATTCTTTAAAAAAAGTTAAAGAGGAAATGTGAATATATCCTTTGACAATTCAGAACTTTAAGGAACGGACACCAGCATAGTAGGAAAATTGCAAAAAAAAGGTACACCTGTACAACCTACTACACTTAATGTCTTATGGTATAAAAGTACAAAACCATAGACTCATGTACAAGGAATGAAGTTCCCTTTGTTACATGGTTGAATTCAAGTTAAGGCATGTGCACACTTGTGCAAACAGGTTATTGCTAGGGTTTTTCCCCACTAAAATGACTTTTTTCCACCTGAATGTTGTTTGCAATAACACATTAAGGGTGGACAACAATCTGACATAATTCATCTTTGTTTGCTATTACTAAACTTTATGTAGGGTTTGGTGGTACAGCTAAAAAATTATATCACAACATAAATGTTTCATATCATTTGGCATTGATAATTATTGATAAACTAATATTATTTAAACAAAGACCAGTAGAAAAAAAAATGTTTAAAAATACAATGGGTAAATTCAATGTACCCACTTTAATAAGGCAAACAACAAATATAAAAACAAAATAGAATTTAAACAAATATCTTCTCTTGTATATTATATGAAGATTAAATGAATAAGTGTTAAACTCTTGAACTTAATAAATAAAATGGGTGCAATGTAAAAGTGTAAACATAGAACAATCAAGGCAAACGAAAGATCAACATCACATTTTAGCGCAGAATGTGACTCCTGGTGCTCTTGCTTGTGCTCAGCCTGTTAGCATAGCCTCACATAAAACTTCCACTTTAACACTTACTTCCAGATAACACTGTGCTGAGGTTGCCACTTTGCAACACTATTATCAAAATTATAGATTCATAATAAATGCATTTTTTTTTTAAAAATTATGTACATCTTTTGAATGTTCTCAAAGCCATTATTATGTCTATTTGCTAATTCTATGCTTAAAAAAAAAAAAAAAAAAAAAATCCTCAACCCTGTTCCTCATTTAAGATTGAAATGTAGCTATTGTCAGCAAAGAAACCTTGTAAAAAAAATGTGAGGTGAACACATTTGAATGTTACAAGGGCTAAATGACACCCAATCAGTGGAACCACTCATAAACCAAGAGTAGTGCAGTTTAAGGTATTTGACAGAAAATCAGTTCATGCTCTGTAAACAGCATACAGCATACATATTGCAGTGTATCTTGTGACATGTTCTGCAAGACTGTGCCGAGGCTCACAAACTTATGACTGCTTTCTTGCAAGCATGTCGACAGCAGAAATAGGGACTTTGGCCCTGAAATACTGTTAGTGTTCATAATTTGGCCCTGATATTGCACATAGCTGTACTGTATCTCAATGCGAAACAAGCCACCTTCTCATCGGAGGCAAATACTCCTGGGCATTTTGGTTTCCTGCTGACAGACCAGAGCTGAACTTGAAAAATGAAGTCACTTGTAGCCAGCTTAAACATGGATCTCTCAGGGGAATGCAGCAACATGAACAGTTTGCTTTATCTACACTGGTCTGCTTTTGGAGCTGGCCAGGATGATCCATGCCAGGTTATAATTTGTCAAACTCTCCTGCATATACAGCTCTATACTAATATAGATGCTATTTTACATACAGTGTAATTGGGCCTCATGATGAGAATCTTCAGTAGCGAGTCCAGCCTCTACCGAAGAGACGTATACTCACTGCATTTGGAAAGCCATGAAGCAACAACTTGAAAAGCAACAAAGTTAGAAATATGTGAGGAAGAGAATATAGCTGCATGAAAGGGTAGGAAACATGGAACCATTAAAATTATGAGTCATAATTGTATGGTGGCCTGCAAAAACCCTTCACATGGTCAAAAAGTGATATTTTCTAATATACTGGGTGTCCCAAAATACATAGGGAAACACTTTGTAGCAAAATATCTTACAAAAATGTTCATATTTACTGTAGTTTATATTACTGATATTTTTTTTCAGATAACCTTTAAGAATGCTCTTGACAAAAGAAGAACGTATTGAAATCACTCTCATGGCTGGATCGGGAAGCTGTCGCAAGATTGCGATGGGACTTCAACAGAACACATGGCAAACACCACGTACGCACTGCCAAACTTATTAACAAATTCAAAAAGACTGGAAGTGTTGCGGGCCAGCTGAGAAGTGGGTGTCCACAAACATCCACAATGTATGAAGACTTTTGGGACAACCTATACAGTATAGCATTCCTTTTGCCTCAACTGAAATATGTTTATCCTTTGCATGCATTTCAAACACAAGTAAGTCCAATGTCACATAAAGACACCACACCTACTTCTACATTCATAACCCAAATTTACTTAAGGAAAACCATTACTGGCAATTTTAAAGAATTAGAGGTTTAGAATGGGAAATGACTGATTATCAGCATCATCCACATCTGTCTCATCATTCGAGGTAAAAGTCACTCGACTAATCGCTGATTAATTCAGTACTGTTATGTTGGCTAAATTTCTTGTTTTAAGATCAATTAGATATTTTTCCACCATCATCTGTACAAAGTGTAAAGTTCTCTGTATAAATGACATGATGGCACAAGAGCATTGTAGACAGCTAGTATCTGATTACAAACTGAATTGCTCAAGCTTATGACTGTTTCGCTATGGCATGTAGACTACCTATCCAAAAGCTTGAACAAATTGTGAAAAAAAGTGTGCACACTTTAGCTACCATTAGACATCTTTATGCAGACCAACTGCTTTTACATTTGCTGGCTCCTTACCCACAGGATGTCTGCAGGCAGAGAGTCAAGGCAAGGTTAGAAAGTAAATAAAATCATTTGCGTGTCATTTTGGTAAAGTATATTTATGTTTCTTTAAAGTAGAGGTCTCAAGGTATAAAACTAGCAGAAAAACTCAATTTCTGTCATTTTGACAGGTTTTCACATACCACCAAACAATTAACCCTGATACAGATTGAGAATGTGCTAATAGATCCGTCCTACCTCGTGCTCCTTCACACAGCTAATGCCAGCATGATCGATGATGCAGCGCCCCAGCCACTCGTCAGGTCTGACACTAACAATGTCAGTTCTGCAATGCTCCAAGGAAGGCTTAAGCTTCAGCAATAAGGCCCTGGACAGGAGGAAACCTGAGCCTCCATGACAGTACCTTCCCTGGGCTTCACCTCCAATGAACTCCCCTGGGTGGCCCATGTACAACTGGAGGTCCATGTTCAAGTGGCCCACCAGCGTCTTCAGTCTGTCAGGCTGGATGTAAGTGTCATCCTGAAGTATGTAGAACCAGTCATACTCTGCTACATAGTGCTCCAGGAGGTACTGCACCGTCTGGAACATGTTGGGCACAGGATGCTCATGACCGTGGGCCACCACAAACATCCCGTGAGGGACTTTACGGTTGTGGGAGCCAGTGAAAAAGATAAGGCGGCCATCCAGATGGTGATTCAGCGTCCTGTTAACTGCCACAGCCAATGTGTTCAAGTTGTTTTTGGATGTCATGACTGCTACGAAGAGACGTTCATGGATACCCAGCTCTGTACTGGCATACTTGGCTCTAAAAGGAGTTAAAAAAAAAAAACCCAAAAAACACATGAAATTTACATTATATACATATTGGCATAATTTCTTAGCTCATCTTGATTCTGTGTGTTAGGAATTCTACATTTCCTCACTGCAAACACCAAGAATTAGGGTTGCACGGTATACCAGGACTACTGTATGGTAGGATCGTGACACAAAGGCTATAAAATCCCGCCGATGCCACAGTATTTTTATTTATTTATTTTTTTAAACGGGAGTACTGTCAGTACGCTATTTCTCTAAGTAATGTTGTATGTCTGGCAGTTAATACTATTTTTGCCAAAACAACACATCTTACTGCTTTTGCAGAAAACACAAAATGTTAGTGACACTTCATTTAACCTTAATTCTTTACCTTATTTATTCCTAATGTGTTCATTATTCATACTCTGAGGACAATTTCCATTTGCACAGATAGATGAAATATGTAGCACACTGAATTAGTTGCTTGCCATTTGTATGATTGTTCTTGAGTATTTCCAATGGTCAGTTATTCACTCTCATTAATAAAGTATTTGGAGAAAAATTAGGTTTGCCTGTTTTCATTAATAGCTATGAATTCCTGTAAGTGTTGCACAGAAACAATGATCATTTTATAGATTTGAATTAATACATTATTGCATGGTATCATGATACTAAAGCTGGTATAGTATAGCAAGTTGTTTTTGGTATCGTGACAACCCTACTAAGAATCATATCCTGCCTAAAGATGTTAGGACAAATTGCTCTTAAATGGTTCCTCAGATGGATTTTTTTTTTTTAATTAGAGCTTTTTATTCCACCTTTAATTTAAGCTAACCAAATAATTAGAACCCTAATGATCATATAGAAAATGTATGAAAATCTAAAAGTTAAAATAAAGTCAAGCGTATCCTCTGCCTGAAATGTGATCACTGGGAAGTGAACCAACAACTTAGTGTACAACAGGATGCTGAGCTCCTTTTAATAACAGGAGCAAGGGCAAGCATCAAAAGCGTTAGATCAAATGTCTTTAATCATAGCAGCGCGGAAACCCTTTTTGTTGATGCTTGCAGAAAACAATATGCCATGTCAAGGGCATTTAAGACTTCTAACGTATAAACTGGCTGAGGAATAAGAGAGCACAGATGTGGCCTTTAGGCTGTGGCAGACGGGCGTGGACGCTCCAACATAGTGAGTGGCATTTAGACTCAGTTTAGTGATTCTTCTGAACTTACTGCAAGTTAAGAAAGATAGCTAGATAGCTAGCTAGATAGCTAGCTAGATAGATGCGCCGGTTAACGTGTTGACCCCTACTGCAACACAACCACGCTCTTAATACTGACACTATTTATAGCCAAAGAAAACAAACAAATAAACAAAGAAAATACGTAAATTGCTAGCTCATATAGTACCAAATACTATATTTATAACTTCTAATGCAGTGTAATCACAGTGTAAGAGCGTCAAACAAGACACGCACGGTGAAAAATAGGGTATTAAACTCAAACAAAGCCTGTTTTCTTGCACGTCCGTCGTGGCGAGTTGTTTTGCCTGGGTTGCAAGTATAGAGTCGACTGGCTCATCCATGGCAACTCCAGCAGAAACAAGCAGAAGCGCTACTTACGCCTACCTGAAAACTTTCTTCGGGGGACCTTGCTGGGCGGGCTTGTTATATGGCACTATTTTTGGCTGAAAGTCGTCCTCCTCGGCGTTGCCCGTTGCTATCGAGCTCGGTTTGCGCGCTCCCTTCGCACCTCCCGACGCAGCCACCGGCGCCTCCTCGGTCACAGCGACGGCGCCGTACCCGCAGCTCTCGTCTACCCATGTGACACTGAGCAGGCTGAGAGTGAAGCCCAGAGAGATGCCTACCACCACCGGGCCGATCGGCCTCGCCAGAGAGATCAGCGTCGCAATCCGCATTGCTAATTAACAGACGCCTGGCCTGTCTTTCTACTGCCCGCTGCTGACACCGACACCGAGCTGCTCTCGGAAGAGAGAAAGCGCTCGATACAAAGCCTCTTTTCTGAACGCTCTGCGGACAAGACGACGTCTCCGGTTGTTTAGTGACGTGTCACCCCACTGAACTCCGCCTCCCCGCTGACGTCACCCAACACGCAAGGCCAGCTGACGGAGGCTCGGACCGTTTGGAGTAGCGCCATCTGCACCAGACTGATGTTAACCTGTGTTTGGCGCATTTATAGTCATTTTAGAGAAGAAACTGGTCAAAAAAAGTCTGGAAAGCACTTGGAGACGAGCATAACGCGAAGTGGTATCCATCCATCCATCCATCCATCCATCCTATAAGTATATCTTAGGGGTGAAACAATGCCACCATCAATATCTGTATATAGTGCTCCAAGTATCTGTATCAGTAAGTGGGCGTGGTATAAACCGGAAGGGTTTTTTTGTTTGTTTGTTTGTTTTTTGTCTGTATATTTAATTCAATTTTATTTGTATAGTGCTTTTAACAGTGGACACTGTCACAAAGCAGATTTACAAAAATATATAAATGTATCCCTAATGAGTAAGCTAGAGGTGACGTGGCCAGGAAAAACTCCCTGAGAGGACATGAGGAAGAAACCTTGAGACAAACCAGACTTAAAATAAACCCATCCTCATCTGGGTGACAACAGGTAGTGCGATTGTAAATAATTTCCTTCCTATAACTCGATACTCTATGGTGCAATTGTGTAATTAGGAACTAATGAGCTTATGAGTAACTTATGAGTATGAGCATCAGAGTCTTTTCTGAATTCATTATAGTTTTAACATGATGTCTATTCTAGACTCTAGACTATTCTAGACTTCTAGATGCTAGACATGAGTGCAAAACTGTTTGTACTGTAGCAATTGCAATCCTAAGCCATCTTTATGGTTTATAAGTTGTACTATCTACAGTAATCTCATTGACCTTAAGACTATCCATGTGACTATCCTCAGCAGCAGCAAGTAGTTTTCAGGTGATGAGATCTGCAACCAGAAGTAAGGCATTAGGATGGATCATGCAGTTCTGGAGAGGAGAAAGGGTCAGGTTGTTTGTTTGTTTGTCTTAATGGGCTGCTTGTACAAAACGTGCAAAGTTCCTTTTAGTAAGCTGGAGAAAGATGTCAGACATCAGATGTATGCTTCATCATTTATAAACAGATATGAAGGTAAGAAAATACTTATTAATAGAAACGAACACCCACGCTAACATTAGCCAGAAACTATGACTTTATTGTAAGACTGAAAAATAATCTTTAGACATTGCTGTCTTGCTGTACTGCTAAATGAGAAACAGTGCTACTGGAGATGCGAGACATGTGCTAGTAGCACAAGTAGCCCATTAAATATGAATGCTACTACTATACCCCTGGAAATGCTGAAAAAAAGCAACAAAATGCCAACACTGTCTGCATGGTGTGTGAATTCTGGCTTGGACAGGTCCTCATCCTCAGCTACATCACTCAAGTTCATACTCGGTCTCAATTATGGAAGTGCATGCAACCTTTCTGTAATACAGCTTGCACAGTTATTGTTTTTGTTGGACCTTTCCAACAGTATTTTATAACAAATTTAATTGGTTCTATGGGCAGCATAGTGAAGTTCTGAGGCTCTGGGTTACTGATCAGAAGGTCGGGGTTCAAGCTCCAGCAATGCCAAGCTGCCATTGTTGGGCTCTTGAGCAAGGCTCTTAACCCTTTCTGCCCCAGGGGTGCTGTATCATGGCTGGCCCTGCGTTCTAACCCCAATTCTTTAACAAGCTTGGATATGCAAAGAAAATAATTTCACTGTGCTGTAATGTATGTATGTGACAAATAAAGGCTTATTCTTGCCCAGTGTCAAACCAGTGTCTCATCCAGGGTGTATTCCCATCTCATGCCCAGTGTTCCCAGGATAGGCATCAGCTCCACAGTGACACTGATCAGGATGAAGCAGTTACTGAAAGTGACTGAGTGAGTAGTTGCTTCTAATTCCCAAAATGTATACAATTAGAGTAGCCTAGTTTAAACTACTGCAACCATGACCAGGTAATTAAGGATTCTGTACATGCAACATTGAAGTCTTTCCCCGTCCCATGATCTTTAAATGAAATGAACGTAAAAACCTCTCACAACTTTTCTGTCGCATACCACAGGATGCCAGTCATGACTGTTTTATGGGGTCAGCTTCTTAACCTGATGTCCCATAAGACCTGAATATATAATATTCAATTATACTGGGGCATCAGATGTGTGTACATGTACTGTATATACTACAAAATAAGCATGAATTTGGTTAAAACCATGTACACAGTATCTTCATAATTGAATTATTTCCAAGATGGTTCAGGATAACAGAACCAATCTAAAGCAAGTTTTCCAGTGAAGTAAGACATAATAACATATTAATATAATCTACTCTTGCCCTTTTATAACCCTAACCTTATTAAATGTAGTAATTGCAAAGTATAATGGCACCAAGGAGACAGGTGGATAGAACAAGACAGTAAAGAAAATGAGGAGTGAGGAAAGTATGGATGCAGGAAACACCCTATGAACCTATGGTTCTTGGCCAGGGTTTGGCACATGCCCGTGTAAATGCTACAAAGACATATTAAGGGTATAATACAGAGATAAATTATTGCTGAGCTGGTGATCCAAGACCTCCTGGGCCACATTTGGAACTGTGATGGACCATTTTATGTCTGCTAAAGTTGTCTCTCTGGTAGGATTTCTTTGCCTTGAAATCAGTGCTAATGCTGCAAATAAATGTTTGAAAACTGAATGAGTTGTTTAATCTCCACACTGACACAGACAAGAGTAGCCATTAGTTCTGAAATAATGACATGTCTCAACAAGAACAAAAAAGTGTGAAAATAAAATTAAAAAGCAAAGAAAGATAGAAATGATACCAAATATATCAAATAATTATTTTAAATGTGGCATTGAGGATTAAGGGGGGAAATGGCCTAAATCAATTAAAACATGCATACCAAATTATCAAACCTGTCATTAAATTTTTTTTTATTTAATTTTATTTTTTAAATATCTTCTTCAGAAAATGTAGATTGTCAACACCTTGAGAGATTCAGAAATCTATCATGTGTTGGGAATTTTGTTTTATTGTTGGCAAGATAGCTTAGACAATGTGGAAATTCAAAAACTGGCAATATATCTGAATTCATATACACAGTTCCATTTTAAGCTGATATTTCAACCAAAATTGTTGTTAAGTAAAATGTTGCATGGATTTTATTGCATTTCTAAAATGCCTTAAGAAAAACATCTTATGTTTAGAACCCTATAACAGTATCTAACAAATAGGATTCCACATAGATTCCTTTAGGAGTCAAATAACCCTTAAAAATTCACAGAATCCTTGAGTATACGGTTATCTATAAAAAAAAAAAAATATGAAAAGATGTCACATCTTTATAAGAGAAAACCAAAGTCACAATCTTCTTCATCTATTAATTTCATTTTTATGGTGGGAGGTGTGGCAGAATTCGATGTTAGTAGTGATTCAGATGATTTGTATAAAAAGCTCACCTAAAATCAGCAGTTTTATAGCAGCCTGTTGCTCAGCCCGTGTTGAAGGCGTGTTAGGTAGGGTTGAGTTTAACATTTCTATTCTCAGCAAAATCCCCAGTTAACACCCTGAATTAACACCCAGTATGTTTATATAAGTCCAGCTGGACACAAATGAACACTGTAAAAGGATTGGGATTTTGCCCTGTAGGAGTTTATTTAAGCCAGTCCTTCTTCATAACATTTAAGTTCTTCTTATTTTTACTGTAGTGCTCTAGCAGAAGTGGTTGCTGGATATTTTAAATGTAATTGGACAGCATACACTGGGCAGAAAGTGTAAATGTGTATGTAAATACATTATATGTCCAAAGATATGTGGTTGTCTGATCATGACACCCATATGTGGGCCTTCCCAAAACGTTTGCCACAAAGTTGGAGGCACATGATTGTCTTGAATGTCTTTCTCTGCTGTACCATTATGATTTCCCTTCACTGGATTTAAGGGACCTAGCCCAAACTTGTTCCAGCATGACAATGCCCCTGAGCACGAGGCGAGCTCCATAAAGACATGGCTTGCCAAGGCTGGTCTGGATACACCCAAGTGGCCTGCACAGAGGCCCTGACCTCAAACCTACTGAACACCTTTGGGACGAATTGAAAATGAATTTGTGCAGGCCTTCATGCTTGACCTCACTAATGGCTGAATGAGCACAAATCCCCACCACAATCTAGTGGAAAGCCTTGTCTGAAGAATGGAAACTGTTATAGCAGGGACCAACTCCATATTCATGCCATTCCTTTGAAATAGGATGTTCAACAAGCACATATGGGTGTCAGGATCAGGTGTCTACATACTTTTACATACTTCTACATACTTTTTTCAGGGGTGGTTGTAGAGCAGGTTGTCCACTAATCACAGGGTTGGCTGTTCAATTCCTGGCTCACATGACTCCACATGCCAAAGTGTCCTTGGGCAAGACACTGAACCTCAAGTTGCTCCTGATGGCAGGCTAGCACCTTGCATGGCAGCTCTGCTGTCATTGTGGCGTGTGTGTGTGCGTGAATGGGTGAATGAGACACAGTGTAAAGTGCTTTGTAGAACTGCTGAGGTTAAAAAGTGCTATATAAGTGCAGACCATTTACTTTGGGCAATATAGTGTATGTTTTGCCTTCTTTTGTGATCTGTAAACAAGAACATGAAATGAAGAGGAATAGTTATTTATAGTCATTAATTAAACTGCTTAGAAGATAAGGATGTGCTAAATAATGAACATTTTTTAAAAATTTGAATTAACAAAATATTAATTTACTTAAATTACTAGTTAATTTTATTATTTCCACAGCACTGTTGAATTTTAAACCTTTCTGGTCAGAAGGTGTTGCTTAATTAACAGCAGCTCTGACAATTGCAGCTATAAGTTATGTACAACATGGTGTTTATTAACACATAAAAATGTAATCATTGGCAAATTGCTGTCTTATAAGTGGAATAAAAAGACTGATATGGCAAATAACCAACTTTGGGGTGTTAATGCATCATCACACTTGATTATTTTCCCATAATAGCACGGTCTGGTTGTGTTTTATTCCTTATTTGTCAGTTATGACACTAATGCCATTGAATGCATGTTTTAAAAGTCTGTGAAGCCCCTTCATCCATGGAAAAAGGTAAATGAGCAACATCCGAGGTTATTAAGTTGATTTATTTTTTTAAAGTAGATTTTATTTTCTCAATTCTCAGGTAGGTTAGTGGTTATTTGCACCACCTAGTAATATTCCTGTGAGAAACTTTAAGAAACCTCAGGCTGTGTGGTTCCCAACTGCTTAAGTTCATCGTCCCTGTAATTTTCTTGTTTTCTCTGCTCTGACACACCTGATTAACTAATCAGTTAATTAACAGGCCTTTGTTGAGTGTGTCTTAGGGCAAGGAAAGCACTAAAACATGCAGGACACTGATACTCCTGGACCATGCAATAACAGTTTATAGGCACTGGTCATTAAAGAAGGTTTTACTTTAGTCAGTGGGAAGACTTTGACCCTGCCCTTTAGTGCTTAAGAAGTATATAAAAACTAGCTTCCTGGGGGAAGAGATGCTGCTACTTATTATCCAATTTAACACACACACACACACACACACACACACACACACACACACACATATATATATATTCCCCTCCCGTACCGCTAAGATCAACCTTAATCTCAGTAACCATAAGTTTATTTATTTATTTATTTTTTTAAATAAAACCTTCATTTTGTAGCTCTGTTGTATTCCTATCATTACAGAGACATTTGGTCCTGACAGTGGACTAAAAACATGCCTTGACGTATTGCAGTTTTCAAGTGCACATGCAAGCCTTTCTGTCCACTTTCTTTCTGATTTTTTTTTCACTGTGGGTGTTTTTTTAGGAATCGCAAAGCCTTGTCAGAGCGGTGATCCCACTGCCAGAGGGAAAGTTCCTTCTGTGTGCTTATTATAACCATTATTAAGATTTATAAGCCATATTTGTTTTACACATGATAGTGTGAGGTTTTCTTTAGTGTCTCTCGACTGTAGTACTCACACTTAGTGCATTGTAGTTTCACAGCTGTGGTCAAAATGTGAGATAAAAATTAGAAATAACAGTCTCTGTGTTCCTGGAGAAGGTTGTCTTTTTCTTCTAAGTAGTCAAAGTCATAAAAGTCATTAAAGTCATATGACGGACAAGACAGAAAACCTGTAACATTTTGGCTGTGTCAGGGGTCGTTATCTGGTGGACTCAGTAAAGTATTTCACCAGACTGAACTGAGCACTCGGAAAATACTGTAGCAGAACCTATCCATGTAGTCTATGAAAACAATCCTGGGTGTAGTTCAGCAACTCCAGCTTCTATAGCAGCTCCTCTGTTGGAGCTTATTTAATCAGATGCATTTATGTAAATTATTTAGCTGAAGGCAGCTCAACTGACCAGAAAGAGTTAGAGAGGTCAGAAAGGGAATACGAATGGACAGAGATGTATGTGTTCATTCCTCTCGCTTCAAATATAAAACAGATGTGTCACAGAGAAGTGGGGTGCATTAGAACAAACATGGAAGCAGGTGTTTTTTTTTGTTTTTTTTTACTTTCATAGAGGTGGATAGATATGACAAAGAAAGAAAGTTCATGTTCATTAACTTGGGAATATACAGGTTGCTTTCACAGGATTGATGGACATGAATTTACTGCATTCATTCATTCACCTTCAACAACTGCTTTATCTTGGTGAGAGTCACTGTGATTTAAATGGCCAATTTGTTTAGATTTTAGAAAATAGAACCAAATAGGTTTGCTAGAAAATATCACATGCAGGTACAATCATAAATAATACCTGCAGGAGCATGCAGGATTGATGAAACATTCTGAGGGATCAGGCTTGATTGGGATTACAAAGACAGACAGTCCGTACTAGTCAAAAGGGCTAACATGAAGCACCACTGCAAAACAAAACAAATTCTCATTCATAACCACAAACCATTAATGGTTAAGCATTACAAGTTAACTGTAACTTTTCAGCCATGCTAGTCACTTTATGTAACTTCACCTTCACAAAATGTGGTTGAATACCCATGCATTGTACTGAATTAGGTCCTATTTAATATTTATAAAAACATGGAATGTAACTAAGGTCAAGAAAAGCCACAATTTCAAATTCAAATGACAGTTTTAATGTTGAATATCTTCGTATCTATCAGAGTGGCTCTCCTGAAGCTTTATTCTCTCACTAGCTGGCTACATCAGTGGGGATTATCCACTCGGCCCACTTTATAATGACCTCTTTCTTGTCCTTGGTCTCTAACATTAATCTGAAGCTGTAGGTCAAGGGACACTAGGCTTCACCTCAAGTCCTCAAAAGCACTCTAAGTACTTATTTTAACAGAATGTAGTCATTATGTTGTGACACTAGATGGCAGTGATTTGACAAAATCAAAAGGTCTCTGAATCAACAGAAGCCGAGTAACAGCAGCAGTTCTAGACATGGATATAGTTTAAATATTTATTAAATGGTAAGACACATATGACAGACATTATAAAGTCCCTCAGACAAGTGGTAAAATATATTTAATAAGTATACTACTAATAATAATTATAGCTAATATTTATTAAAAGGTATGCAAAAATAACCTGAAACACCTTCACACCTTCATGTTATGTTCAGTGGCATCCAAGGTTTATTGTGTAATGAAATTCTGTGTTTACTTTTTGGTTAAACCTTCTATTTTCACCTTGGTTAATGCTTTCCTACATTAGCCACATTGCTGTTCGACTACCCACTGCCAATGGTGCCAGTGGGATTTAGCCCTTGCTTCAAGAGAGTGATGCAGCAACACTTTAGTCATTTAATCTGTCCAGCTCTCCCACACTCTACTCAAACAGATCAGGTTCTAAGGCTTAAACTTTTATTCTAATACCACCTTCAATGACATCATGCTTGTCATCTTATAGATTGCCAACTAGCCAAGCCGAATCTCTGCCGTAACTTAGCTCAAATGTGTCATATAGCTGCACTGCATTCTGAAGCTTGAGTCTAACGTTTACTGTCTCAACTACCTCTATGTTGGAGGAAGGAAATAATGAAAATACAGCACTAAGCAACAAATTACCAGCAGAATCATGAAATACATCATATGATATGATCATATTTAATGTGTTTCAAGCTGGAGTTTTCCTTTTCCTTTAAAACACAACACAGGCTGGAGTATTCCTTTTCTGTTAAAACGCATCAATACCATCATAAAATATTGCCACAACTTGATATAATTCCCTGAGCCTCTTCATAGTTGCCACGGGACTCTTCTGCTCACACACGTTTAACTCAATTGCCTAGAAACCAGCCCACTTATGGGGTCAAATGAGCAGGAAAGGGACTTAGCAAGGCTGGACAGAGGTTATTGTCCAGACATTCAGTATTCAGAGAAAGCCATCACAGAGTAGTGGGCCCACAGCCAGACATTGTCCATTCATAACAAGCATCTGAATATGAGAGTTGTTTACAGTCACTGGAATAAATGCAGGGAATTTACACCACTGTTTACCAAATAATGCCAGTATGGTCCCGTCTTCCCTCGTTGGGTGCGATCACATGATCCATTGCAGCTTCTTTCTCCTCAACGGCCTTGCTGTACAGTACAGCACAGTAGCTTTTATTATCGTATTCTGTGCTGAGGCTCACACAGGGAAGACTTTATCATGGACTGTAAAAAGATTTGCCTTCATATTTTCATGCAACATGTTAGTGTGATGTTTTGTAAAGTGGTAACATGCCTCATGCTCACTCTATGAATATTTTCAGCTGTGAAACATTTTCAGCATTTTCAGTGGAGGAAAAGCAGCTGATAGGACAGACAATGACAGGGTTGCCAGGGTTGTGGATTTTATGCCAAATTAGGCTTATTTAAAAATACTCTGCAGCCACCACAGAATTAAATCTAATACATTTCCAGAAACAAAGGCAATGGGTAAGTTCACAAATGTCTATTATGTTCAGAACCATTTTTATTGTAAGATATATTGGAAAGATTGGGTAAGAGAAAGGGGGATTATTATGGAGTGGATAATGTCTGTACATCAGAAATGCATGCGCACCACAATGACCTTGTTTCCCACACAAAGGATTAGAAAAAAAGAGAAAAAAACGTCTCTTCCTTTTCCAATGCTTGGATTTTTTTTGGTGTACAATCAGGTCTTTTGTGTGCTTTTTGAGATGTAGTTGCACTGAAAATTTTGCTGGAACCTGACAACCTTGGCTTATGATAGCTCTTCTGTGTGCACCTCGCACACTGTGACAATGAACAAAGTTGAATAAAGGTACTTCTACTAGATGATTGTGTGTTGTTGACTCTCGACTACCTATTATGGGGTTATTCTAAACATACACTAGTTAGTAGTCTAGTCAAGTGTGATAGCCTCTTAACTTGTGTTCTAGGCTAGGTCCTGTCCCAACAAAATCTATGGTCACAAGCCACTGCTTACTGTAGATGCATTTACAGCATCCTTAGTAACTGCCTGGTCACAATTGTGGTAGTTTAAATTAAACTACTAGTTTGTTTATATTTTGGGAAATAGGACCTACAAAAATAATAACTGTGAAGCAGGATTAAAAAACAGTCCCATTTAGAACAATTATGAACTTGAGCTGAGGAACTGCCTGGGCAAGAATTCACAGACCATGCTGACAGTGTTTACATTTCTACCTTCCAGTGTGTTCCAGTGTTTCTAGGGGCAAAGTGTTAAGGTTCATTTTTAATAAAACAAACAAACAAACAAACAAACAAAAGGCCACTCTGGTTTAGACCACTATATTGCCAAAAGTATGTGGACACCTGGCCATCACACTCATAAGTGGGCCTTCCCCAAACTGTTGCCACAAATTTGGAAGCACAGAATTACTGTATCTCAAGTGGCATGCACAGAGCACTGACCGCAATCCCACTGAACACTTTTGGGATGAACTGGAATGTCATCATGCACCGGGCCTCCTTGGCCTTAGAACATTAGTGCCTGACTTTACTAATGCTCTTGTGGCTAAATGGTCAAATCCCCACAGCTCTGCTCCAAAATCTAGTGGAAAGATTCCCAGAAGAGTGTCCACAAACTTTTGGCCATATAGTGTATCAATATTACTGTTCAATTCCATCTTTCCCAGCTGACCTCAAAACGCACCCCTTCTGTGAAATTAGGTTATTTTACACTAATTCAATTAGGTCCGTTTTCTTTTTTTACTTGGCAAAATGCAGACTGTAAGAATACAAAACTTATTATCTTTCTATTATGTTTGCAGATATAATCTAATAAAGTTTAAGAGACTCACTGATATCTAATTAAATTCTTATTTTTAGTTTTTAACAGTGTAGACAAAGCACACTGCCTGTGGTTTTCTTGGAAAAGAGTAGAAGTTATTGTGCATACCTTATGGCAGATGTGAGAACAGCTGGAAGCCAAACATTCAGTATTGCCCTTTATTTAGCAAGGTTTTCATTTTTATAAGTTACTACATGGAAATGATAGATGCCACATGCTTTATGGCAGCACCTGATTATCAGGACAGAGGCCTCTATATCTACATTGACCATTACTCCCCCCCAATCATTTAATTCATGTTTCCTGTATGGGAGACCATAGTAGACCTCTAAGTTTACAAAATACTAGAGAAAGACAGGGGTATGCAACCTAGACTTATGATGCACAACAGAATAATTTTTAAAACATTATGCATCTGAATCTGATCTGAATCTGTTTAATAAATGTCATGTAAACACTTTTTTTTGCACAGATTTTCATTTTATGTTTGCATTTTAAGTTTTAAACACATTGTTCTTGTTTTAAACACATGTTCTTGTTTTAAACACATGTTCTTTGAAAACAGCTTTTCTGAGGTTTAGTCCAGCAATACAGTAGGCCTATGTGGGAATCCTTAAAAGTTCTATGTATCACCTACAATAGAGGGTTTCACTTGCAGAGTGTGTTCCTCTGGTAAAGTAAGAACCCTTTATTCCTAAGAGAGAAAGTTTGATCAAAACACAAGCTGTAGGCAGGTCAAAATCATTTCAGGGACATTTTAAACTCATCACTCTTTTTTTTTGTCTGTCTCTCTTTTTTTTTCTTTTTTTTTGTGGGAGATGGGAGTGGGAGATAAACAAAGATAAATCAGGGAGGATCCATTCCGTCCTCTGCCCTCATATTTCAGGAGGGGTTTGGAGATTTGGCATCAGGATTTGACATTCATTCTCTTAGGTGTGCAGAGAATGTACAGAGTTCTCACATTTTAACTCCACTTGATAGCACAAGACATTGACATAGCTGGAGGCCTAGAAAGACTTGCCAAGGTCAACAAACAGCAAAGGGAAATTTTTATGAAAAACATACCAGAACTGACATCATAACGCAAAACCAAACACAAGACCTCAATAAAAGTTAAAAGAAAACAGACAGAGCTGTTCTGTACACTCGCGTTTTTTTGTTTTTTTTGAGTGGCACAACTGCACGGCTGTTTTTCTTTTCCGCGTCATTAAACGAACGCCAAACTTAGTTTGAGGCTCACTTTGTGCAAAACGCCTCCAAAGGAACCTTTACGAAGGCGGAACTCGTGCGTGTTCCGCTCGCGTGCGCACCGTGAACGCGTAAGCTGCGCTCGAGCTTTCTTTCTTTCTTTTTTTTTTTTTTTTTAACTGTTATTATTATTATGCATTTTTATCCATGTGCACTTCTGCCCCAATATACTGACTCACTGGACACCTTACCTCCTGCATGTCTTGGCTTCAACAAATCCTCATTTCCAGCTGTGCTTCATAAGCAGAACCGCGCGCGCGTGAGCGTGTGTTTGTGATACAGTGGCTGAAACGATGCGAGCTTTAAGGTTTTCTGCTATTCACAAGCACCTGTATAAATTAGCTGCAGGTGGATTTCATTTATTTTGAACGATTCTCTGCTGGATGATGCTCTCAACGCAAGCGCACCTTCTTCTTGTCTTCACTCTCATCGGTCGCCTCTGGTGGTAAGTTACAACACTTCATATAATATTATAAAAAGCATACCCTGATGCATGCACAGTATTTCTTCAAATGCATGAAGTCTGAACTAAATCTATCTGTGCACTTGGTTACTTACTGCATGCCGCTTATACTTAACAGAAAGCGCAGTATCACTGGCTACTACAGCAGATCAAAAGAACAATTTCTTGTAATTACTGAAACATATGAGCTTAGTTATAAGCTCAGAGCATGATAACACGATCTAGGGGAGGTTAATAATCTCTGAGGATAAAGTCGGTTATGCAGTAAAGTAGCGTAATGAAATAATTTCACAAAGATGAGCAGGCCTTGCTGAAAAAAACAAAAACAAAACAACAGAAACCCTCATAGAATTTGTAATGGTTATAATGGAAATTGTTTTGGTTTTAATGGAAACTGTAATGGTCCCTGTGGGTCTCTACTGGCAATTTGTTGCCTTCTATTGGTCACAAGGAACAATAATGTTAATAGTTAGCTGATGGATCGTAATGGAATATGTAGTAGAAACCATTAGAATTTCTGTGATGGTTTCTATTGTGGGTTTTTTTTTGTTTTTTTTTTCCAGCAGAAGACCCATGGATTATAAACAATAAGATTTATAAGATGTACTTCTGATAATCATCAGACTACCTCTGATAATAGAGGTCACTCTTTGAAAAAATGGTTAATGCCATTTCATATTAGAGCACAAAACAGTTACTTTTAGACAAACAGAAAAAGAGATAAGTAACGAATTTCAGCTTCATCCTTTCTCAGCAAGCATGTTTGGAATGAGGATCATGTTCAGAAAGTTGATCTGTGTGTATGTGTGTGTGTATGCTCTGAAAAACATTCTTAAATTTGTTCTCTACTTCAATAACTACAGTGTGATGGCCAGTCCTCTTGTGATGGACCCAAACAGCATTTGCAGGAGGAGTAAGCCGGCAGGAGGTGCACAAACTGAACTGTGCCAAACACAGCCTGAAATAATCCAAGAAGTTGCCAAAGGTGCACGGTTGGGAATACGCGAATGCCAACACCAGTTCCGCCATCAGCGATGGAACTGTACAGGTCATGGCAAGAGTCTAGGCAAGATCCTGCAACAAGGTGAATTTCACTTTCAATAATGTAGCTACATGAGGTCTTGTCTTCAGCCAGACAACATGAGAGTTCCAGGAAATGATGGTTTTCGAAAAACAATGCTTTTATGTATACAGTGGTAAAACATGTATTAAAAACATACCTGCAATCATAGGGTATAGTTCTGTGTGGCTGTTGGTAATTTAACTCCTATTATAGTCATATTTAATGACTTTAATTAGAGTCTTTATTACATAGTTACATGCCTCAAATACTGTAACACTAAGACTCTCAGAGGAATGGCAATAAAATAAAAATGTACCATTACAGTGTGATGCTGCTCCTTAGTTATTTCAGAAAACAACCTGAGATTTTGAAAGAAGGGGCTGTGTGTTAGTGAAAAAAAAAATAGAAATGTAACCTACTTTAATTCCCAGAAAGAGAGATGGTGGGAGCATTTTCCCAGGGAAAATGTAGAGTCTAATATGTAGAGTGATGCTTAGCTACAGGGGGCCAACTCACTCCTTAGTCAAAGATTAGTCACAGTTTAGTGAGGCCTGTTTATGTTTCAGACACATGCACACATACAGTCAAATGCTCTGTGATAGTCTCTCTGTGTCCTCTAATATTGTTTTTAATCACACCCTCGTCGACTTCCCCTAACCTTTTTCCTATGGTGAAATCCCATTACCGTCATAAGGCCTGTTCCAATAGTTTTTAGAGTGCTGAGATACTGAATCAACATAACAGTAGATTTCAGGAGAAAAACTTCCCCAGAAGGTTTCATGATCTGTAGTTTTTCAAAACAGAAAGCTATTCAAAAAGAAGAGAAATAAAATACTTTTTTTATGTTAAAAAATTAACATCAGCATTGCTACATTCAAATATGCAGCCAATTACACCGATTGTGTATCACAATTATTTTTACCCATTATCACCACCCACGCTCCACCATCCCTATCATACAATGACTACAATCAGAGAGGGTGATGGCTTGCTTCCTCTGAGATATATAAAGGCAACCTCCACATCTTTTTTGAAATACTGCTTATGCTGCAAAAATATACAGAAGAAAGAGCTTTCTGCTATCTTCTAAATACTTGAGCACACAGGTGCCCATAATTGGCTAGTGTCTCTGTGATTGACAGGAGACAGAGAGAGAGAGAGAGAGAGAGAGAGAGAGAGAGAGAGAGAAAGAGAGAGAGAGAGAGAGTATGCTGTCCTTCTAATGCAGACAGCATATCCACATTTTCTCCCTTGGCATCTGAGTACAGATGATCATGACTGTTGATCTCCTAATGATAGGCCAGTATAGTCTAAAAAAAAATCCATATGATTTGAAAAATGTAGCAAAAAGTTTTGCTCAAAAGAAATATATTAATTGGAAATAGGCAAACTCCCACATGTCCTCCACTCCCTTATACACTCCTATACTTGTGCTGCAAGAGGTTACTTGTGTGATGTAGGTGCTACAGACTTCTCAGACATGAATCAACAAGAGCATGTTAAAGCATTATTGAAATGCAAGACATGAGTGCTAATCCTAGGGTAGTTTTATAGAGCAGGGGTTCTCAACTTCAATACTGGGAACTCACAGCCAAGTGCTTTCTGAGCTGAATCAGGTGTATTGGGAGCAGGAAAAGATCAAATCCTGGGCACTAAGTTCCCAGAATTCCATTTGACAACTTCTGTGCTGGAAAGTTGTGAGCAAATTTCCCTGTAGTTCTCATGTAGGCCATGAGAGGGCAGGAGTTTCCATCATCACTCTGGCCAGGAGTGCTTTAACAGTGCGTAAAAAAAAAAAAAAAAAAAATCACAGTTCTCCACATGAATAACGGTGATCTTCTCCCACCGCTTCCATTTGAATTCAAGTATAATACTGTCTTGGTGTGAGTTCCTGGTAGTGACTGCTACTTGAGCCAAGCTTTCTTATTGAGAAATGAGAGGCATTCTCTCTTTATTACACACCTGTATGAGCATGGCTTTCAGGAATGTGACATGCAAAAGGTCAGCAATTTGCTCAATTCTGATAAATGGAATGTGGCCCGTGTGAGAATTCGACACCAATAATTAGCGCTTCTTGGAGAGCTCCTTGATTCTTCCAAAAGAAAACACACCCTTTTGGCAAATGAAGGTGTATCCAGACAAGTCTAGGCAAGAGAGGTGTGCAAGGAATACATACATACTTAGGTCAATAAAGTAATGCTTCATATATTCAGGATGTATCTTAGAGAACAAAATGGAGAATGTAGTATATAAATAAGTATTTTGTAATTGTTGTTCTTAACTAAACAGAGGAGGTATATAAACTTTATGACCAAAAGTATGTGGACACCTGACCCTCACACACGTCAGCCTTCCCCAAACTTTTACCACAAAATTGTCTACAATAGTGGTCACCAACCCTGTTCCTGGAGATCTACTTTCCTTATACTCCAACCATAATCGTGCCCACCTGACCATCTAATCATTGCCTTACGAAGTTAAAACAGGTGTGCTAGATTTTGGTTGGAGATGAAATCTGCAGGAAGGTAGATCTGAAGCAAGAGGTTGGTGATCACTGGTCTAGAATGTTTTTGTATGCCATAGCAATTTCCCTTCACTGGATCTAAGGGGACTAGCCTAAACATCTTTCAGCATGACGATACCCCTGTGCATAAAGCAAGGTCCATGAAGACATGGTTTGCAATGGTTGGAATGGAAGAACTCAAGTGACCTGCACAAAACCCTGACCTCCCATTGCAGGAAGACTACAGTAACTCAAATAACCACTTTTTAGAACCTTGGTGAGTAGAAAAGCATCTCAGAACATACAATACATCAAACCTGATGGTACAAGGCTGATGGTAGAAGAAGACTACAGCAGAAGAAGGCTACAGTGGGTGCAGGCTATGTGAAAATAGACAAACTGGAAAAAGACCACTCTGAAAAGATTTGAAATGTGTGTATGAGAGAGAGAGAGAGAGCGAGAGAGAGATAAATTATTTATTAGTTATTGGTTGCATAAGTATTCACCCCCTGGGTCAATACATTGTAATGTATCTTTTTGAATTTATCATAGATAATGCATACAAGTATTAGAAGTGGCTTTGTGTATATTATGTTAACTGCTTTATTTCTTCTCAGATATTCGGGAGACGGCTTTCGTAAATGGCATCATGGCTGCCGGAGTGCTGCATGCGGTAACACGGGCCTGCAGCCAGGGTGAGCTGCTACAGTGTGGCTGCGTGGCTATTAAGAGCTCTTCTGGTAGCCCCAATGAGCAGGCTAAGGAGAGTCCAAACCCTGCTCTCCAGAACCAACACTGGGAGTGGGGGGGTTGCGGGGATGATGTGGACTTTGGATACAAGATTTCCCGGCAGTTCATGGACACCAGGAAGCGGAAGGGCAAGAATGATATCAGGAGCCTGATTGATCTGCACAACAATGAGGCAGGCAGACTGGTACGGAAACAGCATGCTTTATTGGTAGTGAGGCATTAGGAGCATTAAGAAGAGATAATCTTAACAGTGGGTTGGACAAGGTCTATCACATGTGCTTGAAGTGACTGACTAATAAAAATCATGAACGCAATCATTCATCTTCAGTAGTCTCTTTATCATGGTGATACGGAGCCTATCCCAGGACCGCTCGGTGTTAGTTGGGAATACACCCTGGATGGGACACCAGTCTGTCGCAGGGCACTATGCACACACATTCACAGCTTAGAGTCACCATTCCACCAATTGGCATGTTTTTGGGAGGTGGGATGAAAACAGAGAACCCAGGGGAAACCCATGTGGAGAACATACAAAGAATCCACACAGACAGTAACCCCAGTTTAGGATTGAACCAGGGACCATGGAGCTGTGAGGCAGCAAAGCTACCCACAGCACCACCGTGCTCAACAAATCATGAATTGAGATTCTTTATTTTTATTATTCAATTGCGTGCAGTATAATGTGGTAATTTAAATATGTGTTTTGCAGTTATGACTTACAGTGCTAAATACTACACCATAGTAAACTGGTAAAAAAAAAGCAAAAAAAAAAGCCTTGTTTTGATGGAATTTTCAGGTTTGTTTACTTAGACAACACAGACCGCCAAGCCCCTGTTTTCAGGATAACTCCTGTGTTTTGGGTCTAATACAAGTTCCCAGAGCACGGCAACCCTCTGCAGGAAACTGAAGAATTGTTGAACCATCAACACTTTTCAGTGTGTGTCTCTCTCCGGGCTTTAATAAGCTCTGTATTTTTGCTTTAATGGGATCTATGTTTTTGCTAACAGGCTGTTGTTATGGTACCATTTTAATAGCTGTACCATGTACACAGTTTCACTCTTGTCCACTTCCATTTGAGCAATATGGAGCAAATTAGTTTTAAGGGGTGGAAAATACTGCATAAATATCATATTACAATGGTAGTAGATACAATACACTGTATGTTTCACAATATTTTGATTCTGCTAACAAAGTGAAAGAATAGGGTCACATTTAGAAATGAGCTTAGTTTATGCAACATATTCAAAATGTTAATATGTAAACTAGAAACATAGCACAAATTTGTTTTTTGCAATCAATGAGCTCCTTTTTGGTGTGAGTAAAGTTTGTGAGATAAAAAAAAAAATGTATTCTGATGTAACAGGTTTCTTTACAAGAAAAAAATGGCAGCTGCATTAAAGCTATATTCAGAGAAGCTCTCTGCCTGATACAATACAAGCTAGTGTAAAAAATGAAGTAGTATTTATTTGACAAATTTGGATTTGTGGTACTGCTTAGTATGTGTGTTGGGAGTGGCGTTTTGGGGACGGGGGTGTGGAGGCTTCAAGGGGGGGCTATGTTTTTATATCTTGGTAGGGATCAAATATCCCTACACGGACAGGAATGTCTGACAGTTTTGACCTTGTAGGGACATTTGGCTGGTCCCCTTGAGAAAAAGGTTCGATTTAGGTGTAGCGTAGTGTTAATTAGCTGCAGTAATAATTTTGTCAATGGAAGGTCCTTACAAAGATAGTAAGACAAACGTGAGTGTGTGTAGTAGTCAGGTACCCAGATGGATGTCAGAGATTTGCAGCGTTTTTCCGGCTACTGCCAGGCACAGTCTTCCATATGGCAGTTTAATTTATGTTTCTCCACATTGCTCCCAAGACATTAAAATGCAATGAACTAGAAGGGCAGGCATCAGGTCACCTTGTGAATTACAGATTAATTATGTCTAACAGATGAATGAAAATGAACTCCAGCCAAATGGTTCCCCTTGAAGTGTCTGCTTGCAAATATGTCTTTCTTGTTTTTTTGTAAACTGTTTGTGTGTGTGTGTGTGTGTGTGTATGTGTGTGTGTTTGTGTGTGTGTGTGAGACAGGCTGTAAAGACCAATATGCGCACTGAATGTAAATGTCACGGCCTCTCTGGCTCCTGTACGCTCCGCAGCTGCTGGAAGAAGTTGCCTCTGTTCCGCCAGGTTGGAAATCATCTCATGCAGAGCTTCCAAATTGCAGTTCGTGTGATGGGTGGCAATGACGGCAAATCCCTCGTCCCCCTGGACCGGGATGTCCCGCCCCTGGGTGCCCACAGTCTCATCTATTCAGATGAATCCCCTGATTTCTGCGTGGCCAATCACAGGACAGGATCTGAAGGGACACGCGATCGGGTGTGTAATGGTACAGAGACAGGTCCTGGAGCCTGTGATTGGCTGTGCTGCAATAAAGGACATACCGTACACACTCTTGAGTATGAGGAGAACTGCCAGTGCCAGTTTCAGTGGTGTTGTGTGGTACAGTGTGAACGGTGTGCCATTAGAAAAGAGGTCAACGTCTGCCTTTAGACTCTACAGAGTGCATTAAACTGTAGATTCTCTGTCGCACAGACTAAACTCAGGCAATCATTCGGAAATATAACTTCTCCAATGTGTTCTCATCAATCCAACATTTCTGAAATTCCCCAAATGCTGACTCATATCAGAAGGACAAACGGATATACTCACAAGAGACATGGCCATCACAGACAGTTGTACATTCTTCAAGCCCAAACTTTTTTTTCCTGCCCGCATGCAATAATTTGGGACACATGCGTATTAGATTTCCTAAGGAAATCCTAGATCTGCCTAATTTTATGCAGGCCAAAAACCTATTGTATGCATTTTTATTTAATCTCTGTCTTTTAGTCTGTATTTTCTATGCTTCATGTTTGTATTTTCTTTAAATATATCTTGTTGTCATTCAATATAAGAATAATTTAAGACTTGTTGTGTGTAGTCTTGGCTTCTTGACATCCCATTAATTAACATACAAGAAAACCTCATTATTTTTTATAATGAAACAAAGTAAAAAAAAAAAAAATCAACATGAAATCCATTTTAGCCCTTGTTTCAAATAGCTTATTAAAGATTACAACATTAAGGGCAGTGTTTAATATTTGACAGATTTTAGGCCTTAATATTAAAATAAATCATTAGCAAAACCTTTACCAAAAAGTCCTTCACAGCCATTACCATACCTTAGTCTTTGGAGATTCCATCTTGCCCCGCCTTCTCTTCTTTGATATTACATTAACACTGCCTTGATTTTGATCACATCTTTATTATGTCTCACTGCTAAGAGTCTTGCATTATCCTAGTTGAGTCTATATAATGTACCATAACAAGACAAGCCAATACTGATTAATTCATTCATTTATTCATTCATCTACAGTAACCGCTTTATCTTGGTTAAGGTCACAGTGAATCCGGAGCCTATCCCGGGAACACTGAGCCTGAGGCAGGAATACACCCTGAAGGGGAAGCAGGTCCATCACAGGGCACCATGCGCACACACTCATTCACACTTAGGGACAAACTTTGCCAACAAACTTCCTATGTGCATGCTTCATAGAAAGAATACCAATTTAATTAAATAAAATATTGTCCAGTGAAGAAAATACTTAGGCCACGGGGAGCCCATCTTGTTGTCAAACTATCACCCTTGTGGTCTTACAGACTGTTATAGAATCAGTCTGTAAAATCACAAAAGTACTGTGGTATTTGTATTTGTTTGGCTGCTGCAGGCATTTAGACAATGCAATACTGCCATCTTCTGGGATAATACTGCTATTATATGATAACAAAATGTTTTTGTGTACAGGGTTTGGAAAATTGGAAATACTGTATGCCATTGGTTATGAAAATGTTTGTTGAGTAAGTTAGATGATGACATTTATTTTTTGTGTAAGATCATTGCATTTTAATGTGTGTTATTAATATTGGAAAAACTATTAAATACTGTTACAGAACATGGAGACATAGACCTATTTTTGTACAGTTTGGTTTATGAACATCATTCTTATAAATTATAGTTTTTTTCATAGTGCTGAAACACAAATTCACTGCTGTCATTCAGTTTATTTGTACTTTGTGTCCATTGTGCTGATTCGCTGACTTTGTCTTCACAAGTGACTCTACTCCTGAGGCTAGTGGTCTCCAACTTATTTTAGGAAATGGGCCCCATTACGCTTAGTCCAGTTTCAAGTGGGCCAGACCAAAAAAATCAGTTTTGTCATCTCCTCTTAAATGTGTTTTCCCCCCAGCATTCATCTGAAAGAAACATTCTGAATTCACAAATTGAAAACAGATGAACAGCCTGAAATTCATTACCAAAAAAATAATTTAAAAAATGCAAATGATGGTTTTATTATTATGGTCTTGCATAAGTATTCACAGTGGTAAAAACTGAGATTATATACTGTATGACATGGATGTAATTGGGACATGAATTTAATTAGGACTATATGTCAAATTTGTTTGGCTTGCTAATGAAGAACTACATATGATTAGCACATTTTGTCAGTAGAGTTTATGACCCTGAGTTAATTGCTCTATTTTGCTCATTAGTGGATTAACAGAAAATAGCTGTTTTGTGTGTGTGTGTGTGTGTGTGTGTGTGTGTGTGTGTGTGTGTGTTTGCTTGCTTTTTTTTTATATTTCAATTCAATTAAAGGTCCACACATAGAATTTAATTTAGAACGAGGATTATAAAATCATTCGGTTGGCCGGACCTTTATTGGGCCAATCCGTGGGTCATATGATTGACACCCCTGCCTTAGCCAATTGCTGTTGTCCAAGGTATTGATAAGCCAATGTGAAGTGTAGTGGAGCAGAAGTAAATGAGTTGGAATACAGTCTGCTCCTATATATTAATTGAAAGATTTGAAAGTAAACACGTGGGCGCTTTATAACTACCTAGATACCCTAGGTCCAGCACAGTTGGTGATTATTGTTCTCACACAAAAGTTACTTGATTTGTATGTGTCGGAAAGTCTTAGTCTTAAATAACTAAACGGTACTAGCCGTCCAGTGGTGCACCACTGCTCTATGCTACTGTACACTGTACTATAAACTGACCACTAGAGGGAGGGATTGCATGGATCTGTGAATCTTGGCCTTGATCGTGCTTTGAGAACAGTTACATTGCTTCACACCTGGCCTTGGACTAGCAGCAGGTGAATTTAATTTTAGGCCTTAGTGATGAATGGAGCTTATACAACATGATGATATTTTATTCTTGTACATATTTACAAGGATACTTTTTTTTTTTGCATGCAAATGCTAAAAAGGATTTTTTTTTCTAATTATATCTTTGTCTCTTAATCTCTGCAAGTAGGTGGTAAAAGCATGTGAAAGAGATGTGATGTGAATTTGTTTTTCCGTTTCGATGCCCCTCTGTTCCACCTTTCCTCTGTCAATTCTGGTTCATAAATTAAAGTACTCGTCATTAAATCAATGTACTAGGCTATGGCCTGACAAGCTATGATGTCATCCTGCATTTGAGTAATACTGTACTTTTTCTTTGCTGGTGTTTGGATCAAATCCAAAAAAAAGGAACTATAACCTGAAGCAAAAATAGAAAACTGTGAAACAGAAGGTCTAACCCATAAGCATGATCCGTTGAGAAATAAGCTAGGTAGATGCTGCTTTTATCGCCCCCTCGGATTGGTGGAATAATTGATCAATCAAGGTGCATTGACCAGGGATTGGACGAGTCGGGAGGATTATCCCGGCTTGCGGGTCTTTGCCGTGTGTGTTTTTGCCCGGCTACCAATCTCAGGTCCTGCCCATTCCTCGCGCTCGGTAAAGGCTGCGCGCGCAGCGGGATGCAGAAGGAGTGGCGGAGCGCGCGCACGAATGTTGCAGACTCACATATTTTATAGGCACCGTAATCTCTCCGATTCAACATCTGCCGTTTTTCTTCTCCTCACCGTCTGTGCAATGGTCCGGTGAATCGTAGATGGACGAGAATCTCTGATCTGAAGTCGCACCTCTCCGGCGCAGTCTACGGGACACAAGGCACATAGCATTCCAACAGGCCGGTGGGTGTTGGTCGTCAACCGCAACGATGGGCACGGTGCTCTCAATTTCTCCCACCTCCAGGAAAGGAGGGATTCTGGACGAAAAAACGGAGGCTGGACACGGTGCCAGTGGCAAGACGGAGAAAAGTCTAAAACGTCATTCCGTTCTCATATCAGCCCTTACGTGGAAGAGGTTAGTGGCCGCGTCGGCCAAGAAGAAGAGTGCCAAAAAGGTGAACCCCAATCCCCCAGTTTCTCAGATCAGTAACCCTGTGGACCAGCTCAACACCGAAAATCTCAAGAAATCACAATCAGGCTCAGAGCGCAAAAAGCCTGGGCCGCTAGCAGTGCCGGTTCCGACTGTTCCAGATAAAAGCCTTCGCGCAAATCAAACCCAGAATGGATCACAGAACGGAAAACAGCTCCTGCCGGTCCAGAGACAAGCCAGCACCCGCTCGATAATCTCCCCACGACGCGTGATCGTCCAAGCGTCCACTGGCGAACTGCTGCGCTGCTTGAGCGAGTTCATGTGCCGCAGGTGCTACAAGCTCAAAGAGCTGAGTCCCAACGAGATCATCCTGTGGTTCCGAAATGTAGACCGCTCGCTACTTATCCAAGGCTGGCAGGACCAAGGTTTCATCACGCCCGCCAACCTGGTGTTCGTCTACCTGCTGTGTCGGGAGGCCGTGACCGAGGACATCAGCAGCGAGTACGAGCTGCAGGCCACGTTCCTCACCTGCTTGTACCTGGCCTACTCCTACATGGGCAACGAGATCTCGTACCCGCTCAAGCCTTTTCTGGTCGAGACCAACAAGGAGGTGTTCTGGGAGCGCTCGTTGCGCATCATTGACAAAATGAGTACCAAAATGCTGCAGATCAACGCTGACCCGCACTTCTTCACCGAGGTTTTCCAGGACCTCAAGAACGAAGCAGGCCCGAAGGACACTAACGCCAAATGGACAAATACCTTGGATCGCTAGCTTTATTTTTAACGCGAGAGAGAAGCTCTCTGTTAACCTCCCCATACACCCCGTCCGTGAAGGGTGAATTGAATGTAAGGCTCCGAACGGGAGAAAGCGTGAAGCCTGTTTCACGCAATGTACTGCCGGTGAATAAAAAAGGCCTCTCCTCCAAGACAGGGGTTTCATGTTATTATATGTGTATAATAACCACCACGTTGACCCCGGGAATGTCACAAGGGGGGTTTCTGGAGGTCTACTTCTAGTTTACTTATAATGCATGCTTAAAGTATTCTAATTGTATCTTCGTTGTGGCTTTTAAAGAAGAAAAAAGAAAAGAAAAAGAAAACGCTACCTGGTGCCGGGCTACAGTAAGAGGTGTATAAAATGTTAGCTTGTGCGTCAGTGTTCAGATCTTTTATTTCTCTATCCATTTGAAGCTATTTTTGGCGCTAAAGACTAGACGCTATGTTATCACCGACGCTGAGCTGTCCGTGGTGCTGGCCTCCGACACACACACACACACACACACACACACACACACACTGCTCACGTTTTCCCTGATGCTATCTATCTATTTAAACGTTGAATGTACCTATTTTGCAACAAAAACAATTCTCTACCGTCCAATGTGCCAATTGTTATAGTATAAAACGTATGTTTTATATTGTATATTTGAAAATATATGAATAACAAATATGATCCGGCTCCTTTTTATTCTTTTAATATTTAAAATGGTAATTTGCTTCTTTTTTTTAAAAAAAATCAGGAATTAGTTCAAGTGTTTTCCATATTGACATGCTAAGCAAGATTGGAATGAAATTTTTTTGAAAGATTTATTTGCTTGCTCAGATTTGCTATGGTGAGGCAGCATTTGTTGACACCACGGATTTAAAATAATAATAATAAAAAAAAGCAACAGTTTGGTTAGATCTTTCTGTCATTCCTTGGTAGGCACAGGCCAGCCATCTCATGATCGAGAGATAATCATTCGGATAAAGATTATTACAGCACCCTGACACTAATCTTAAATCTAATCCTTTGATGATATAACAGTATTTTGGTGGATGGCTTTTTTTGTATATGGGCAGCTAATTCTAATCAAGAGGATAAGACTATTTTGTAATATAGGTACTTATTTAGTCATTTACTAATCAGAGCCGGACCCAGTTGAGTGGTTGTCTAGGCCGCTAACCGTGGTGCTGAAACCTCACTCAAAATCACCCTTCACACTTTTTTTTTTTTTAAACAAATGATTAATTGAAGTTATTCTGCTTACAGAACAGCTAATGTGCTACCTCCACACTCAAAAACAAAACAATTTTTTTTTGCCTTGTTCAGTTTAATTAATTAGAATGAGCTAAAGTAACACGATTTTTTAACATTTTGTCACAACTTCATTTCATTGTGTTCAATCCACCTAATACATTTAAAACTGAAGTTTACTTAATTAATATGTGTTAAAACTACATGAATCATTTTGTTGATGTAACTAATTGGTCAGTGGATCTGTAGTTCCCAGCATGCTTTGCAAGGGACTGCATTAAATCTAGGGATTAAGTGTTATTTTATGTGTTTTTCAGTAAATGGAAAAACATGCTAGTGTTTAATGTTCAGTTATGTTGGACATTTGAAGGAGTCCCTGTAATGTTATTTATTTATTTATTTATTTATTTATTTATTTTAAATTTTGTGGTTACCATTGTGCTGAAGAGTGGTGCTTGTGCTCAGGCTGTGGGCACTCAGTGATACACGTCTTTTCTTATTTGGTCATTATATACATTGTGTATAATGATGAATGAAACTGCTTGATTAAACATAAGACAATTAATTAAACCTCAGTCAGTTTAATTTAAAAAAATCAGTTGGACCAACATAAGAACATTTAGTTTGTACAAATGTAATAAAGTTAACTACACATACTAGAGTAAATTAATTTGACCTAACCATCTAAATTGTATTGACCCAACTAAACTGATTTATTTTGAATGAACTAAATTAAATTGTGTGTAAAAACTTTCTTTAATTAAATTAAGTAAGAGTAAAGAATTCGTTTTTTGAATGTGGGGTCTATTTAACTCAAAACAAGAGGGTTAGTTTTGCACTTGAGAGGTCACCTTTCCCAGACACAATACACTGTAGTGTGGTCTTTGAGATTATGGGTAATTAAAAATCAGTAGCCTACACTGGATAAAGAGCAGGTTGAATTTCTAAAGCAACCTGAATAGCATGCCTATTTTTAAAGTAAGATCAATGTTTATATGCATTCTGTAGGCATCCTAGAAGGAAAACATCTCATTATTGAAATCTCTAAACATCAGATTTCAGCCTCTTTGCTCCATCAGCACAGGTCTCTTGCAACAGATGCACCCAGGCAATGTAAGAATGATGGTGGGGGTTGCATGACTCATTGTGAGAGTAAGATAAAGCAGCAGGTTCTGAATCCCCCAGAATTTGTGAATAGAGCACGTGGGTCGGGAGCACATCCCACTGATTGGCTGGAATTTGGTGCAGTCTGACAGAGGTGTCACTGTGACGGAGGAGCTGCGGAACAGGCCACAGGAATTCTGCATTCCCTCGCGTCACTATGGCAACGCGCGCGGATACAGGATGAAGCTTTTAGGGGTTATGCGTTGCAGCAAGCTTGCCAGTGATTTAAAAGATAAACCCAGTGAGTACTGCAAACATTGTACCATAAGCATCACAAGCAAGATCACAAGAACCCTTGTGCCATTTCACCTATGGTCAAGTTCTCTAAAAGCTCTCTACAAAACTATAAAAGTTAGTATACATGCAAGTCTGGCTCATAATGCCAAGACCTGCCTCAGTACATGCACAGTGCCTGAGTTATCCGTGCATTGTTCTAGTTTCTTATTAAGTATGTCAGTTATATAAATTTAGCATGAAGTCACCCTGAATGATGCAGCTGTAGAAATGCGGTTTCCTTGGAGACCTCAGAGAAGAGGCGCTGTGAAAATGTTGCTCTATCAGTAATTCATAAAATCACATTACAGCCTGTTGATAGAGGGTTGTTTCAACCTGTTGATAGAGGGTGACATGATTCATGATTCTATTTTAGTTCATCAACGCATACAACAAAATCGCAAGCGTTCAATTAAAAAACCCATGTTGAATAAAATATAGTGTTTATATAAACCCAGATGAACAAAAATAAGCAATTGTTCATTCAGCACTGTGCATTTGGCAGTGCAAAAATAAAACTAAAGTCACTGCCATCTTACTTATTTAAAGCTGTGTTCTGAAGATGCATTTAAGAAGTACTTGAAACAGCTCTTAGAATCATTTATTGATGTCAGTGCTAATGAATTACAGTGAATAAATATTCTATAATAACAGTCGATGCATAACTCTTGTTATTATCACAGGGCAGCTTTCCAGAACAGTGTAACTATTTATACGCATACGCAGCGATGCTATTCTAAATATTATGAAATGGATGTTCATGTCTCGACACAGAAACACATTCTTGTATTAATATATGCACTCCTGGGCAATAAAATGGGTCAAGCCCAATAAGGCAAAATAGTAATAATGCTAAATACTATAACTGGTCTGCAAATTAAATTAGCTAGAATTTAATAA
>JANDJT010000021.1:4636505-4648574 GCA_024331685.1 Stegophilus panzeri | reverse complement strand
ATAACAGTGAATGGGTCAGGCAAGGACTGCTGAGAACTGAGGATGTTTTTGTCCTGGAAATGTCTGCATATACACCACACTTTTACCCTGTGTGTCCTCTTCAATGCTCCACCTTGAACAAGGCTCATTCTTCCGGCAAAACTCAGTCTAACGCAGTCAGCTTTGTGGGCGTTTCTGCACAGACACGCCTTTTCAGTTCACACCACAAATTTTCTATGGGATTCAGGTCAGGGTTTATGATGGCAGCTCCCATGCTGTATGTTCACTTTATTGTCTTTAAGACATTTTGCTACAACTTTTGAGGTATGCTTAGGAAGACCAAGTTACAACCAAGTTATAACTTTCTGGCTTATGTCTTGAGGTTTTGAAGTGCACTAGTCCCTATTCCAGCAAAACACAACCACATAATGGTGCTGGCACACCCCATGTTTCACAGTTGGGATGGTGCTCTTTGGATTAAAAGCCTCAGTCTTTTTCCTCCATACATAGTGCTGATTATTATGGTCAAACAGAACAATTTTTGTTTCATCTGACCAGATAGCACCTTGGAGTTAATTTGTGCCTATTTCTTGAATGATGCAATGTCTGTGTGGCCCCAACATTTGTTATATTTGCATACAATTGTTTGTACAGATGGTACCTTCAGTTGTTTGGAAATTGCTCCTAAGGAGGAATCAGACTTCTGGAGGTCCACAATTCTTTTTGTGAGGTCTTGACTGAGTTGCTTTAAGTTTTTCATGGTATCAAGACAGGCTGCTATACAATGCATGCTAGTGGCTATTTTACTTATTTAAAAATATATATTCATAGCACTAACTGTATTCTAAATGATATCTTTAATGATATTTATTACACAGTTGTTAGTTGTTGTGTCCAAACATCAGTACTTCATTAGCAAAAGCTGGTGGTTATTGTGTGTTTGTTTGTTTGGTTAGCAGGTTGGCCATGCTAACTATGGCTAATTATTCAGAACCTATGCCTTATGTACAGTTGAAGTCACAAGTTTACATTTTCCTTGCAGTAGCTGCAAAATGTTAATAATAAAAAAAAGAGGTACCATAAAAATTGCATTTTGTATTTTATTTAGTACTGCCCTGAGCTATAAGCTATTTCACGTAACAGATGTTTACATACATTAAGACATACAATAATAACTGAATTTACACAAATGAACCAGTTCAAAGATTTACATATGCTTTATCCTTAACAGTGTGTGTCGTTACCTGGAGGATCAATATTCTTTGCTTTTCCAGCATCTTCTGCATATTTGACCCCTTTCCAACAGTGGTCAAATTCTGCAAGGTGTATGTAAATTTATTATATCAACTGTATAAGAAGTAAGCAACTGAGATGATGCCTGAGCAGTGTTTTAGCCTCAGGTAAAATTTTTTATTCTTGTTATGGTGAGCTTGCACAGTGTAGCAATGGAGTGTTTATATGCCAATGTAATGGCTTTTGTTTATAATTACAAATTGAATATACAAGAAGCAACTGGGCAGAATGTTTATGTGGCCTTCTTGGTATGCTTCTAATTTATGATTTATGCTTTTATTTAATCTGGTGATATATTAATCTATTGAATTATGTCTTGCTTATGTTGTTTACAACTGGTTAATAATTAAGCTCACAGCCTCTGTATTTTTATTTTTTATTTTTGCCAGACCTTTTGTATGTGCATTTATAAAGCAGGGCCAGCTTTCTCAGTTGCTGCCTAATAAAAAGATCTGTGATTATGTGGCAATTAGGTCAGGTCTGTGTATCATTGCATCAGTGTATTATGAATGAACAGTGACGCATGTCTGTTTTGATGAGTCTTTTTTTAGCTTATTTGTCTCATTTTAGCACAGAACAATTTCAGCCTGATTTTTCCTGATTTTTAATTTTTTCCTTGTTTAAACTGAAATATATATATATTTTTTTTATATGAATGGGGGATATTTTGGGTGCAATCCAACTGGAAATTCTGCTCGCTAAACTTAACCAACTGGTGTCTTCAGTGCCCAAACTATTAATAAGTATTATTAAAAGAAAAGTTGATGTTACACAGTAGTAAACAGTCGACTGTCAAAACTTTTTTGGAGTGTGTTGCAGTCATTAGATTTGAAATGAGTGTATATTTAAAAAAAATAAATTAAATTCACAAAGTAAAATATCAAATAATGTTAATAATGTTAATGTTAATAATGTGTTTTCAATATAGTATAGGGTGAATTGAATTTTCAAATAACTCTTTGTGTTTGTTTTCTTGAAATTTCTATACTGTCCCAACTTTTCAGAATTGGGGTTATATATATATATATATATATATATAGAGCCACATCCTAATTAGTGTGTGCAGCATAATACAGTATATTTTTACAGTGTGTCAAATGTGTAAATCAGCATCCTATTGTTGTTTTGGTGTGTGGAATTTTACATTTACTCATGGTTATTTTTACTGTAGGCATTGCTTATTTGGGCTAGTACTTCATTTTGGAGAGCGTGACCAGCGTGTCATCTGTTCAATAGAATTGCAAATGTTTGCTATTTTAGCATCACTCTGGTGCTCTTGTTATTTTTAAACTAATTGCTTGAACCTTCATTGTTGGTTTATTATTACTTTGATAACTGTGCTAGGCAACCTGTTATAGAGCTCCCCTTATCTCCAAGTATAAACTAAGGGGTGACAAAGTCTTTCAGAATACACCCCCACCTCCCCACACACCCATACAAACACACACACAATAAATCTGACAGTGCAGATTTTAATAGCAAAATTTGCAAAACTCAAAGCATTAAAGCATTATACTCTTTGAATCCACTTCCTAAATGTCTAAACAAGATGAGCATGGAAAAGAGGACAAGTATGATGTAGCAGTGACCTTTTATAGGCTACGTGATGTCATGGTCACAAGGGGATAACTTTGCTACTCAGCAAGAAACGAGCCAAAATGACAATACTCCATTTTTCCTGAAGGAAACCACCTTTGTGGTTCAGAATGAAAGGAAGAAGAACTGTTTAATTTATGTGCTATATATGGCACATAAATTAAAGTAACAACTTTTTCAGTTTTTAGTTTTCATTATTCCATATTTGTCAATTTTGTTATAAAAAAAAAATATATCACAATATCTAATTATTTTCTAGCACAGCACAGAAAAGATAAGCACAATGATAGCATAATAAACACTTTGTAATAGGTGGAAAGAATACAGAACACCTATAACTGCTACTGTAGTAATAATTCACTTGAGTATAAGTGTATAAGTCAAAACTTTTTCATAAGCGTATAAGTAAAACCTATTTTAAAAAATGTTGTATATATGAGGAATGTAAATAATTATGTTAACTAACCATGTAAGGTGCAAATTATTTCAGATTTGCACACAAATTTAAAGGCAAATTTTGACACTATAATGGTAATCAATTTTTTTTTAACAAAGCTCAATATTTTGTTGTTAAAACTCCAGCAAAAGTAAAAGTATTATAACTTTAATTATATGTAAAAAGTACTGTTACAGTGAACTATGTATTCACGTATTTTAACTGAAGGAAAATTACTATTTGCAATTTAGAATTTTGGAATTAAAGTATTTATCTGTAAAGCAGTGTGAAATTCTATTTCATGATTACTACCTTACTGCTATGATACAATTTACTTCTCCATAAAATTACAGTACAGCAACATGGGCCTCAGTTCTCAGCTTTGCCCTTATTGTCTACTGAGAAAAGTATTGCAGACATCCCTTTATGTCCCACATTTCCCCCCTCTATGTTTGTCTGGCTACTTCAGCTTTTAAAAAAACATTATTATTTTTCTACACATTTAGAAGAAAAAATATGTTCTCTTCAGTTCACCCCACAGTCAGGGGACTGGGATGGCCATGGCAGGACCTTGATTTTGTGGACAGTAAACCATTTCTGTGTTGATTTTGATGTATGTTTTGGATCATTGTCCTGCTGAAAGATCCAACCACGACCCATTTTCAGCTTTCTGGCAGAGGCAGTCAGGTTTTCATTTAATATCGGTTGATATTTGTTAGGGTGCATGGTGTCATGTATCCTAACAAAATGTCCAGATCCTCTGGCAGAAAAACAGCCTCAAAATATTAAAGAGCCACCACCATATTTAACCGTGGGCATGAGGTACTTTTCCATATAGCTACCTCTCTGTGTGCGCCAAAACCACCTCTGGTGTTTATTGCCAAAAAGCTCTATTTTGGACCATAGAACCTGATCCCATTTGACGTTCTAGTAATGTCTGGCAAACTGAAGATGCTTGAGATTGTTTTTGGATGAGAGTAGAGGCTTTTTTCTTGAAACCATTCCAAACAACTTGTGGTGATGTAGGTGACTTCGGACTGTAGTTTTGAAGACTTTCTGACCCCAAGACGCAAATAACTTCTGCAGTTCTCCAGCTGTGATCCTTGGAGATTTTTTCTCTTTTCCAGCTTTTTTTTTTTTTCAACTTTTCCAGTTGACTGGAACTTCTTAACTATTGCTCTGATGGTGGAAATGAGCATTTTCAATGCTTGTGCTATTTTCTTATAGCCACTTCCCATTCTGAGAAGCTCAACAACATTTTGCCGCACATCACAGCTATATTCCTTGGTCTAATCCATTGTTATGAATGACTAAGGGAATTTGGCCTATGTGTTACCTCATATTCATACCCCTGTAAGTCATGGTTGAACAATTTCCTGTTCCTAGTCACCCAGGTGCACTAAAAAACTTTTTTTTATAGATCTGTGTTTTGTTTGCAATTGTTTGATATCCATGAATGCAGGGTATTTTTGAGAATTTGTTGAACAAAAAATCAACAGTTTAAACAATAAAGACAATTTTTCACAGCCTTCTTTGCTCATATTTACCAAGCATGCCAATATCAGTGGAGGGCACTGTATTTGATGCAGTTTTGCTATGTTAGTTTCATTAAAACAGACACACCCGTCTGTTGTTTTGCTTTTTATTATTTATATTCATTATGTTTAAAAAACTTTGGAAAGGTTACCTTGGTCAGTCTATTTTATGATGAATTTTGACTAATTCAGTTTGTTATAGCTAATAAGCCATTATTCCAACCCTGTCAGTGGTGCTCTTAACTGAGATCATCCCTAGGCTTAGGCAAGGGAAGATGGGAACCCCATCAAATGTTTATCTGGGACCTTGCACTGGGAATAAGAAAATTCTTATTCTTAAGAAACTACAGGGTTTAGTGGATGAGGGCATGTCACACCTGCTTCTTCACTCTGAATTGATCAGTGAACTACTAGGTGGTAAGGACACAACCTAAGCTGCAAGTCAAGACAATACTACACCTCAGGACAATGAAACAGTTGTTACCCTCGCCATTCAGGTGACAGGTACTTTCCAGTAACCTCTCTGAAAAGCGTGGACTGGGCAAACTTTATCCGTACTGGGAGAATAAAGTACACATTCTGGTGAGCGGAGTAGGAGACACCTCGACTCCAGTGTACAGTAAACAAGCAGCAACAGGGACAAAAATATACATTCATTACATCAAAATCTTCTCCCACCTGTAAATGACCTACTCCTGGAAGAAGACATTTGCAGCTCCAGAGACAAGTAGAACCAGATGATGTAGAACCAGAATCAGAACTGGAAGTGGTCCAGAAAGTGTGTGACTTAAAGGAATATGTAGCTGGAACATGTTCCAGTGTCAATGATGAAGTGTGAGATGAGGCACCAGGCGAATGATGAGGAACTTTTTTTTTTAAGAAGATCTGTACAAACCCAGAGTATTCTTCACATATCAAAACCTTGGCCGACCATATTACCAGCCTTGGAGACCAGGAATAAATGGGGTGAGCACTTGAGCTGACCTGACAACACACTAGCATGAGATGTCAAGAGACATGGGGGAGAGTTTCATTAAAACCAACCATCACCCTTTTCCTTTTATGATTTAAATATTCATGATGTTTTTAAAAAAAAATATGATAGTTGCCTTATTCAGTTTTTTGATATTATATGATGGATTTTGACTCATTCAGTGTGTGATAGCTAATGAGTCATTGTTCCTGCCAGTAGATGTTGTTCTTATGTTTGAGAGACAGGGAAACTACAGCCAGTGGCTGTGTGAAAAGGTCAAAATAAATTTTGTACCAAAGACTTATGACACTAAATTCTGTGTCCATCTCCTTGTTGTTCTTCAGAGAGAGAAAGAGAGAGCAAGAGTTCACCAAACTCACAGTATTCAGCATAGACTGCTAGGATGCTATATTATTCATGGCCCAGATTCCCCTAGCCCTGAGGCTGGCAACACACTGTACCCTTGAGGGTATATCTTTTGTACATTTAGAGCAACATTCTAGTGGAACATAATAAGGTACATAATTGTATCTTAAAGAGCACTGTTATACCTTTGAGGGATGATTTACATGTATTGTTTGGGGACCAAAAATGTATGTGTAAAGTAACCATGCCTGAGAAGGGGCAGGGGAATGGATCATGGTTTAGCTGGACCAGGTGATTTGAGGCCTGAGTCGGTGATTGATGGTTGATGGGACTCATTTGCATTTGTGTTCATGTCCAGTGCCTCTATTTATGTTTTCTCTTTCCCTCAGTGAACAGGAATCTGAGCCAGTTTGTGCCCATTAACTGAGTAAAGCTAAGCAGAATAAGTGACAAGCAAGTTGAAAAGCTGCATTTTTGTAAGTGTAAGTTTTATGTTGCTGCCCGGTGACCATGCCAAAGGGCCCAAGCATTAACACATAAAAGCTCACATGTGGTCTTGCCTTGGGTCTGCTGTGTTCTCTGAGCATTGTGCTGAAAATATTGTTACAGTTGTCATTAGTGTGTGTGTGTGTGTGTGTGTGTGTGTGTGTGTGTGTGTGTGTGTGTTTTAAAAGCTTAGAATTAAATGTGGGGACATACAGTACTGTGCAAAAGTTTTAGGCACCCTATTTTTTTACAATCTTTCTTATAGATTTTTTATTTATGACTCCTACATGATTAAGTCAGTACAAAAACATTTTAGATTCCCAAACATTCGTTTTCTAGCTCAAAATTAAATGTTACAGAAAAAAATTTGTATGTCAGTAAAGAAAGCAGCATATTACATAAGAGACGACTACTCAGACAAAAGACACAATGAAGGGTTTTGCTGCAAAAATTAATAAGCAAATACGACAGTCAAAGTCTCCAGAAGAACTGTAGCTGGTTCTGCAAGATGCTCACTAAAACTTACAGCTCATTTCCTTATAAAACTGTTGAAATTGTACCGGAGACTATTATTTTTATTTTTATTTTTTGTCACACCAAATATTAACTTTGTTTCATTTACTACTGTTTACTCCTCTAAGGTATTTTTTATTTATTTTTTTTTTAAATGTAGAAGCATTTAATTTCATTATTCAACATCACAGTGCTATAGCCAAAATCAAACCCATCCATTTTAAGTCACTGATCAAGCACAACATTAAAAATCAGTGCATCCAGAACAGTGCAGCTTTAAACCAATTCAGTTCCTTCTCCAATTCCTAATCTTAACAATGTGCTCCGCTTATTCAGGCACTGAACCTTTGAACAGACTAATCTAACACCTGTAGTTTCATACATCATTCAACTCAGTGGGTAGAAACTTGTCTCTGTAGATAAGACTTTAAAATGATGGTCCCAGGAAAAAGTCTGACAGAGCAGCGCCAGACGAGCAACCGAGAGGAGGCCAGCAAGGAACTAATACCTCTCACACATTTCACTGTTCCTTAAAACAAGTCAACAATAAAAGGACAAGATAGATTCCCTACCCCTGCTCACAAGTGGTGCAGATTGGCAAGAGTTCCTGTTGGTGTGGAGTACTGTAGCTTTGCTATTCGTTTTATCAAGTAGGCCTAATTTAAAGACACAACAACGAGCACCCAAACCAATAGGAAAAACACATTGCAAAAACAATAACTATGTATCATTAAATCAAATAGTACAGGACATTGGCACAGTACAATAAAAGGACTGATTAAAAAGCAAAAGGCTAGCTGCTAATGCAACTTAGTGAAACTAATACTTAAGCAGATGGTGATGCAGGGGGTCAACATAGAGGAAAGCTACTTTAAATTCAGTTGTTTAATTTTACATTTACCACGCCTGAAATTAAGAAATCACTTTTTTTTTCTTTTTTTTTTTTTACTAAGCTTGTTTGTCATTCACAATGATCAATTTATTTTAAGAAACACATCCCTGTTTAGTTAGATATTAATGTGTTTCTGAAAAATCCTATCCCAATTAAAATGATGATAGGGCTAAACCTTGTTCAGTTCTGCATTCATCCATGCGGTAATCACACACATGCAGTAATCATTATCTTTAGTAGATATACACACATTTAAATATCACTCTCTATTGTATGTAAGATCTATTCTCCTTTTTAAAAATGTCACTGTTTTTATGTGGATTGCACTAAATAACATTCAGCACTGCAGCAGCACTTCAGTATTAACGTATGAAATACTATAACACTTAGTTAAAATACATGTACTGGCCACTTTAATAGGACCACTGGTACACTTACTCATTCATGAACTCATCCAATCTGCCAGTCATATGAAAGCAATACATAAAATCATACAGATACAAGTAAAGAGCTTCAGTTAAAGTTCTTCTGCTGTTGAAGTGCATCCACTTCAAGGTTCAGTGTTTTGTGCATTCTGAGATGCTTTTCTGCTCACAACGGTTGTAAAGAGTTCCTATTTTAGTTACCATTGCCTTCCTTTCAGCTTGAACCAGTCTCGCCATTCTCTTTTAACCTCTCTCATCAACAAGGCATTTCTACCCACAGAACTGCCACTCGCTGAATCCTTTTTTGTCCTGCAGCATTATGTGTAAATTCTAAAGACTGCTGTGTGTGAAAATCCCAGGGGATCAGCAGTTTCTGAATACTCAAACCAGCCCATGGTCAAAGGGACTAAGATCATCCCCAGAAGCTCATTTTAAAAAGCTATAACTCTGCAGTCACCAAATCAAAGCCATATTACACATTGCATGTGATTTGTATTGTGCGGAATATAAGATATAATAATAATTGTTTCTGTGCAATTTTGTGCAATTATCATTAAAATGAAATAAGCCAGGTTCCTGGGTAAATGAAACTGGCAAAATGAAAACATTGATTAAAGCTGTAATGTGGCATTGATTTAAACCCTATGAAACATTGTGTATATATGGATATTGATACAATTCGACTGCAGTTAGGTTACCCAGATGTTCCCAGCTGTGTCCTCTTCCTAATAATCAGTACAGAATTGCATGATCCATAAGTCATATGCATATTAGCCTTTTTGACTACATAATTATTGTCCTAAAACAATCTAGAATAGCTGTGACCATGTTAGGTTCCACATTCATAAATCTCATCCACTGACTCTAGATTCATGCAGCCTCATTCTGACAAAAACAACTCACCCACACAAACTGGTTAGGTAACATGAGTGAGGGGGAGTCATTTTCTGAGTTTTGATAATCCTCATATAACCCAGGAGGCATGTAGCACAAAAAAAAGAAGAAGAAGAAGAAGAAGAAGACATTAGATGACTCAGACAATGTCTCTGGAGTTCTGTTGCTTTTTAAAATGACTTATAAAGCTAGAAATAAAATCAGTAATGTTGTTTGGGTGTACCTGTGTATTTTATTATTTTTTTTCAGGATTTCTCCTGGAACACCTTGCACCTTGCAGTAGGAAGTCACAGTTCCTGTTTCACAAGAATTTCTCTCACTATCCTCTGAGTCATAGTTAGATGTTTTTTTACATCCATCTGGTTCCAATGCATTGGGCGCAACATGCTTTCATGGAGAGTGACGGAAAGGGGATCAGCGTCTCAGTGAGAGACATTATCATATAAGCCCTGCTTGAGATCCCCTCTCAGCATTTGTAGAGCAGGACAGGGCACTGCACAGTTGTGCTGTTGGAGCTCCCAGTCAATCCTATATACACAATATATTGGGGAAAATATAGAATAGAATTTCTTTATTTTATCTTGTGCAACAACAGTGCTTGTCCTACAAAACTAAAAAAAAATAGAAAAGAAAAAAAGAAAACACACAAAAGTACAATATACAGTAGTACATCCAAATGAAGAATAAACTATGTGCCTTCAGATAACGCAGTTCTTTGTGTGAATTTGTGAAAAGGAAATTTAACACTCATTGTGGAGTGCAATCTTTTCTCTGTGAAAATCATGATTCACACAGCCATAGTGAAGAAGTTTCATATCACCTTCTGGAGAACATACTAGTTATACCACAGCACATGATTGTCCAGAAGGCCTTGAATAATTTTCTGTAACAGGTGCTCTGAAAAAGTACTGCTGGATCTGATTCAAATCACAGGTTTTTATTAATGCGCTCATTCCAGTATGTTATTGTTTCTATAGTAACGGCTAATCCAAAGGGGCTTGTATCTATCGACTATCGACATAATATAAGGCAGATTTAACAAAGTAACATGTGTAATCGTTGATATGGTGAAGATTTCTAAAAGGGGGCATTGATTTATTGTTTATAAATGTATATATTATTTTTATGGCGTCTCCAGTGTCAGAACTTTGTAACTGTCAGAGTTAAAGCCGTAACTTTAAGTTTTCCACCACAAGAAAATCTTCAGGACAGAGGACTTTCTGGTTTCTTGATAATATGAAAGAGACTTCAAGAGAGAGAAAAAGATAGAGGCTGGTTAATGTAACTGTAAATGTACATGTGCTGTAAATGCAACTATAAACTGTTAAAAAGTGTCATTCATTAATAATTAAAATATTGTTTAAAAAATGTAATCATTAGTAAATCACTGTGGTATACATTTACATACATTTACATTATATGAGGAAGAAAACACTTCAGGGTATTCTGTTATAGGAAAATGTTTTTTTCCTTTCTTAGCTAAGGATTCCCAGTAAACCCAACACACAGGAAATACACACTGTCTCCAAATAAGAATGAACATGTGCTCCTTAAGGTTCAGATAAAACGGTAGTCAGCCTGTGGTGGCTTAATTTCCATGTTCATATTTTGATTCACATAATTACGGTGAAGAAAGATTCATATCGTGCCCCCTCCTTCCCTAGTCTTCTGGGGAATTGTTGGCAGAGCGTTGCCACAGCAGCGAGCAATGGCACTAGGAGCAGACTGAGAAAGAGGGTGAGACATACACTGGCAGTGGGAAGGGAGGAAGTGAGGGTGTGATGGGGAGGGAAAGAAGGGGGGGGGACGTCTGGCTCAGAACACAGAGACAAAAAAAGGAACAGAACAGAACATGGAGGTACTCTGTGGAAAATACAGGAGCAAACAAAAGAACTAAGAAAAAATTATGACCAAACTGATTAGATGGCAGTCATCTTGCTTGTTTGCTTTATTGTTTGTTTGTTTGTTTGCTCTAGATGAAATTATTCTATTAAACAGGATTGTGCCATAGTTCACATAATTCGTTTTTCTGTATACACGGTGGACTCATTATTCTCCATCTCACTTCTCTGTCTCTATCACACTGATGAACATGTCAAAAACACACTTATGAACTACCTATTGCATATCTAAAAAATAAAATAAAAAATGTATGTGTATCAAGCTATTGCAGACTTAAAAACATGCTTCAGAATTATTGGCACCCTCCAAGAGAATGGACAAAAGAGACTGTATGAAATAAACATTACACAAAATGTTTCAAATTTACCACTCAAGAAAAGTATGTACCTTTTCTCTAGCAGAAATTGTTTTCATTTTAAAATAATAATTATTTTGCATTTTGTGTGGTAAAATCATTGACAACCTTAATGATTCTTGCAAATATGTACCAATAAATGAAGATGCAAAAGAGCAAGATATAACATAGTTGTAGATAGATATAACATATAATACAAAAATAGATATATAATACATAAGTAGTAAAAACAGACAAGGCATAAGCCATTCAAAATACTGTGCAAACAGAAAGAATTTAAACCTTTTCTATATATAAAAAAAAATCATTCTCATTAGAAAATCTTTTTAAAATAATAGTATTTTGTGTGGTAGAATTATTTACAGATATACTGTAGACAGTCATTTATTCAGTACTGTGCAAAAGTCTTAGCCACCTTTATTTA
>JANDJT010000021.1:4614623-4626112 GCA_024331685.1 Stegophilus panzeri | reverse complement strand
AGAACCAGCTGAAATCCATAAGTAATTATACCCCCTATCTGTGCAAATTAATATCAGCTGGGTTAGTAAATTGATGGACTGTAAAAAGGCTTTTTGTTGCCAAGGTGTCACACAAGAAACATCACATGATGGATACACGCAAAGAGCTCTCCCAAGACCTTCACAACCTTAATGTTGCAAAACATATTGATGAAATCGGATACAGACGTATCTCAAAACTTATGAATCTTCCAGTAAGCATCATTGGGCCCATTATCCGTAAGTGGAAGCAACATCATCCGTCATCAACCGGCCACGCACAGCAGCTCCTCACAAGATTTCTGACCAGGGAGTCAGAAGAATAGTCAGAAGAGTAGCCCAAGACCAAAGGACCACTCGGAAAGAGCTCCAGAAACACTTGGAGGCAGCAGGTGCCATCGTCACAGAGAAAACAATAAGCAATGCACTCCACTGCTCACACTCACCACGCAAGACTCCATTACTAAAGAAAAGGCATGTCGAAACTCGTTTAAAGTTTGCTACAACTCATTTGGACAAGCATATGAAACACTGGGAGAGTGTAGTCTGGTCAGATGAGAGCAAAATACGAGAGAACTTTTTGGCTGTCATACTACACACCATGTTTGGAGAAGACATGGCACTGCACATGCCCCTTAAAACACTATACCAACAGTGAAGTTTGGAGGTGGAAGCATCATGGTGTGGGGCTGTTTTTCATTGCATGAAAAACGGGAGATTCTTGAGAGGAATCTGCTGCCATCCACCAGGATGATGAAGATGAGATGTGGGTGGACCTTCCAGCACGACAACGATCTAAAGCATACAGCAAAGGAAACTCTCACTTGGTTTCAGAGAAAAAAAATCAAGCCATTAGAATGGCCCAGTCAATCACCTGACATGAATCCAATCGAACAAGATTTAAGACAATATATTTAGAAGAATGGGACAAAATCACACCTGAATACTGTGGCCGATTAATTTCTTCATACAGGAAGCTTCTTGAAGCTGTCATTACAAACAAAGGCTTCTCCACTAAGTATTAAATAAATTTCAGTTAGCATGTTCAATACTTTTTTCCTGTGTCATTCCCCTTTATTACACATAACTTTATTTATGGACTTTAATGTGTGGATTTCTTGAGTTAATACCAAAGTCTGGTGAAAATTTCACGTGAATAGCCTCATTGGAAATATATTTACTGAAAAAAATGTTGACATGTTCAATACTTATTTCCCACACTGTATAAGGGATTCGAGACCATTTAAGAGCAGGACATGGTATTTTGTTTTAGTAGCATACTTCGGGTGCAGCAGTGTTTAATGAGCTATAGTCTCTGACTGTGCACCCATATGGTGTATCAACAAGGTGGCAGTAAGTGTACACAGTGTTTAAAAACCTCAGCAACACCGCTGTGCCTGAAACAAATTGTACTAGTACTACACAGACTACATGTCAGCATGACTGCTTTGCACCTGATCCAGCACATAAATAATATCTTGTCAGCGGTGGTCCACTGTTGGTCCCTTCCCACTGATGGACAAAGTGACAAATTGTGCATGGCAACAGATGGACTATAGCAAGTCCTTTTTTCCAAGCCAGAGTCAAGTCTCAAGTTTCTGAGCTGCAAGTCCAAGTCGAGCCTCAAGTCATTAGTCATGTTTTTTAGTTATCTGTAATGTTTTATTGCACATGAGTAAAACAGTGCTATATTAGTACAAGGAAAAGCATTGAAATGCCGGGTACAGCTTAACTACCATGTCAGAAAACTTAAAAACAAATGTATTATAACTGCATTTGCTAGCTATCGGGCTAGACTAACCAACATTCAAACTAACCAACATTTCTGGATGTGTTTTATTTTGATTCCACATTTATTGTAAACAGTGATTCAGTCATATCCATTACACTGAAAGTATTTGGTCAAACAAGCTCATTTAATCTGGTAGCGGATCCACTACTTGTTCTCCACTTGGTCCAGGACAACATCCCCTGAACTTGACAATTAAAACAATATACTTATTGTTTTATATAGACATATTAAAATACATACTGCTTGTTGGACTTTTCCAGGGCTTACAAACACACAAACACAGCATCATAAAAAAAACACACAGCACATAGGTGCCAACTTATAAAAATCGTTGTGGATTGTGATCGTACATGTTTTGTGATGCCATAGAATTTCATACTACATTGCTAGTTATAGATTGTATTCGAAATCACCCATTTTCTCTCTCTTTTTTAAAACCAAAAATCAGATGTCTTCACACTAAAAATGAGATTTCTTGCTCCTTTTGATAACAAATCAGATCTTTTCATTCATTCATTCATTCTCTTTCTGCTTTTTCTGATGGGGTGGGAACAGGCTGAGAAGGTCAGTGTAGTCTTCTCTATCCCAGCCACAGATTCCCGCTCCTCCAGGGGACCCCAAGAGTTCCCATGTCACTTGTGAGGTCTCTCCAGTGAGTCCCGGATCTTCTGTGGGGTCTCCATCAAGTGGAATTTGCCTGAATCAACTCTAGTGGGAGCTGACCAGGGGGCATCCATGTGTGTCTGATCCACCTCAACTGGTTCTTCTTGATTCGGAGGAGCAGCGTCTCTACTCTGAGTTGCTCCCAGATGGCCAAGCCCCTCACTCACAGTAAGCCCAGCAACCTTGCAGAAGAACTTAATTTGTTCCATGTTTACTCGTGACCATACTTTGCTTCCTCACCAGAGACTGGTCAAACGGCTGTAACACTGCTGTCAGTAACCTGATCTGTTTGTCAATCTCATGCTCCCTTTTTCCATCATTCATTAATAAGATCCCACTTTAAACTCCTCTGCCAGCAGCACCATCTCTCCCTTCATCTTAAAGGAGCATTGCAGTGTTTTCTGGGAGAGAACCATGATCTCAGATTTTCATCCCAGTTACTATCCACTCAGCAGCGAGGTCCACTTCAGATAATGCCAAGTGAACATGATCCATAAATAACCTTACTTTACAATACCTCTAGTCCCTTATACATGGCACCACTCCAACCCTGGCTGTGTGTTTCTATCCTGTCCATGGAGTTGACAATTGCCAAAACATGATCATAGGCCTTTTCCAAATCCAAAAAGCGCATGTAGAGTGGATTAACATACTCCTACGGCCCCTCACAAAGCTGGGCAAGAGCAAAGAGCTCCACTGCATGGTTTGGGAGGAAACCTCACTGTTCCTCCTGAATCCTAAGTTCAACTACCCTCTCTTGAACCCTGGCACAATCACCTCATGGGAGGCTAAGAGCTGTGATTCCCTCATAATTGGAACACTTAAAAAAAAAAAAAAAATAAATAAATAAATAAATAAATATGAGGGTCAAATCTCACCACTATAAAGATTTCTGACCACTACAGTAACCTCAGTGGTCCTGGCACTAGGGGAGGGTCCTGATAACCCAAATCCAGGAAAAGTACAATTATATATATATATATATATATATATATATATATATAACTTTTTTTTAAATGGGGGTCTTGATTACCCCTCTTTGTCAGACATCTTCTCTCGGATCATCAGGTGCGATCCTTCTTGGAGCATTAAGCATAGTGACCTATTCCTATTTTCAATGAAGTACACAAGCCCTTTCACTGTGACAAGGTCTTGATTCACTTCCAAAATTTACATGCAACAGAACGACATATTGAAATTCCCTCTACCTCGACATTATTCTCAGTGACGTTTATACCGTTTTAGTGACTGCCAAACTTTTTTTTTCCAGTCTAGCCCATCTAGCATAGGGTATTTGTCAAATGTATTACTTGAGAGGAACGGTACCTCTCAACATCACTCTGAATTACTTCCAAAGTGACTTTCACGTCAGACTACACGTCCTTCTAGGTCATGATTAGCGAAGGTGGTTACAACCATGATGCAAGAGGTCTAACAGTTATAACCTTAGAGGATTGGGAACATTATAAATGTACTACCAGCTCAGTACATTATGTAATTGTGACTAATTTCGCTAGCAGGTCTAACATTAACGCGCAATCCGGCAGTAGCCTAGCGCTTGGCACTGCCCTACATCTTTCGGCGACCCCCGTGCATTTGAGTTAAATGGTACGTTCCAAACCGAGCTCGGTGCAAAGAGCATAGTTATGCGTGTAGAGGACTACACAAGTGAAACATACTCTTAGTGTAGCGGGGCATTTACACATTTAGCTTCTTCTTCTTTTTTTTTTTTTAGACAATGTAGTCGGTTTTAATGTGTAGAATGCACACTGGCTGTAAACCCGCTACTGTCCTGGTGCTATAAATGCGCTAAGTTAAGGAGAGGAGACTGACAACAGTGGTGAAAGCGGATAGTGAGAAGGAAGTGGACGCCTCAGCAACTTAACCAGAAACTGAATATTTTAGTCTTTATCTCTTACTGACAGAACTGAGGAGTAGGATTGAAAAGGTGAGGCTTGCCAGAGATGATGCGGAATCTGGCGGTTGCGCAAAGCCGCAGCGAAGGACACAGGCCGAGCGAAGGGAAGCGCAGGAGGATGCTTATTCCCTACCAGGGTGAGCAGCCTACACTTAGAGGTCTTTTCCTACATTATTCCAAATGTACAGTACATTGTGTGCATGCTGATAACACTGTCTAAAACGACAGTCTTCTGAGAGTAGATTATATGAATAACAAATTCTTATATTTTAAAAATGATATTTAACCGGCGGCATAGGAGTTATGTTAAACGTTATGTTAATCATCACGCAGTATCACATGCCTGCTTAATCAATCAGCTTCATGTCATTGAATTAACCTAAAGAGTAAAGATGATATATTTCCTTAAAAGTGTCAAGCTTCCCTTAGACGTCAAGTGGCTGTGGGAGAGGACTTCCGGTCAAAAGGTAGAGCGCGCGCATACCTGTGCTAAACAGCCACTACTGACATCCGCTTATGTGAGAAAACAAACAAACCATAATATCTATATTAACGCAGTGTTACTGTCTGAATGCCAAATCGCTCCCTACTCCCTATATACGTGCACTACATAGGGTGTGTACGTCTAATAAAGGATGCAGCTAAGTACTGACTACCGTTACTATGGTGTGGTAGGTTATGGTATTATGTGTCCTGTTATGTGTGTGTGTGTGTGTGTGTGTGTTTTTTAAGGTACACTATATCCATATTTAATCAAATTTTAGTCACACGCACACACGTGTGTGTGTGTGTGTGTGTGTGTGTGTGTTTGAAACTAAAATTATATTTCCTAAAATGCTGTAGTAGCTTTAGGCATTGTCAGGCCTTATGGGTGTCATAGAGTTACGTCAAATATTTTTAAATCTTGTTTTAATACAGTAAACCCTAGAAGTTTTGGCACCCTTGCAAAACATGGGTTAAATTGGTGAGAGGAAATGCCTTTGTGATGAATTAGCTTAATCTCACAATGTAAATAGGAGAGAAAAGTAACTTCGAATTGAAATCGATTTATTCTAAGGAAAAAAAACAACACCTTTATATATTTTTAATCCAGCTACATGTGTCACGATTATTGGCACCCCTAGAAATGTAATGTAAATGAAATGTGTTATTCATCAACTTCGGGGAAATTAGAGAATACAAAATTTAAATAGGACAAAAAAAAATGTGTTGACCTTCGTATAGCAATCAATGGCTATAAAAATGTCAGGGGAAAAAAACTTTTTTTTTTGTCATCTAACCGAAAATGTAAGCAGCCAAAGTCTGCATTGTTAAAAATAGTGGAAGATGTATGTCAAGGGGTTGGTTCCTCTAAAGGCCAGGATACATGGCATCATGGACTTTATGAAGTAGCAGGAGATTTTAAATAAAAATCTGACTGCCTCTCCCAGGAAGTTACAGCTGGGTCGTGGTTGGATGTTATAGCAGAACAATGATCCAAAACGTACATCTAAATCCACACAAAATGGCCACACAGTCAAAATTTTGATGTGGCTTTCTTGGTCTCCTGGAGTAAACGTCAGTGAAAACACATGAGGTAAGGTGAAGAGAACTCTGTATTCTCTGTAAAGTGCACAAGAAAGATTATGTTCTGAGGAATGCTCTCAGAGTCCTTGCTCTATCAACCATTATAGCGGACTCAGTGCTATTATGTTGCCAAAGGCACCTTGTACTAAATTACTAAATGTAGGGGTGCCAATAATTATGAGACATTTTTTTGTTGAATTTTTTTTTTGGATAATTAATTGTCTTGGAATAAATTTACTTCCATTAAAGGTTAGATGTCTGTAATTTTCAGTGTGAGTTTATGCTAATTGACCATGAAGACATTTTTTCATAACCTTGTTTTTTCCTAACCATCAAATTAGTAAAGTGCTGTTTGAAACATATTCTTTGGGATCCAGTCTATCTCATCCTGACCTGAAATGTGTTCACACATACATCAGCAGTTTCATGGCTTTTTCCCATGTTTTGATGAGATTCCAAAACAATCTGCTTACGAGGGAGCCTGTTGAAACATGCAGGCCGAGAGAACCATGAAACACAAACCAGAACAAACGGAAATAGGTTAGCTCAGTGTCAAAACAACAGACTGGCTCTCTCTGTTTGTCACTTACAAGGGATTTAGCTGTAAAACATCATTTTCAAGCCTTGTGTTAGCACTCATTCTATAAAATTTATACCACAGAGTGGTTGAGTTCTTGAGTCTGATTTGTCAAAAGGTGTTGCTTAATTTTCTGTAACAGTATGACAAGGTATTTCTTTTGTCTTCACAAAAGATAAATAAAGGAGAGACTGGTTAGGGAATGACTACTATAACCTAAGTGATAACAAGAACTAACTAGTTTCACAGATGCTCCACAACATTAAATGTAAGTATAAACAGTGAAAATGCATGATTTGTTGTACAAAAATACATTTAAAAATGCAAAAATTGGCAAATTGCTGTGGTATGAGAGGAATAAAACATTTTGCTGCTATATGAAATAGTCAACTTCAGTGTGGTAACCACCTCGTCAAGTATTCCTTACATAATCTGCATGGATATAGATGTGGTGGTGGTGGTGGAGGTGTTTTTTTAGTTTGTTGGTCAGGAAGAGGGCAGCTGGTGGACTGTGTGACTGTCAGCACACACTCACGCTACGTTTGGTGATTGGCCAGACTCCATGCTCGTGACTGATGGTTGCTGTTGGTACATGGCACCCTTTGACCATCAAGCCCAGTACTGATCCTGTTCACAGTCAGAATCCAACTATCCTGCTGCAAATGTACAATCCAACACACATCTTGTTACGCTGCCAAATGAAACAAATATTAGTTGGATTGGTTTTGAAATGACGTCTTTCTTTATTGACAAGATCCTTGGTGTATTTAGTTAGAGGATTGAATTAAAGGGTCAAATCAGAGTACAGAGTGAGAGGGTCACAATGTGCTAATCAGAGTGTTAGAGGACAGTGTGTGGCATTGATCCACTTAAACAGTTCTATAAAATTCAGAAACATGTTACACATAGTGGGATCCAGATAAAACAAAGGCCACAGTTACACACATGGCAGAAAAGCAAACTGTAATCAATCAGAGTACACTTGTACAGTTTAATTCAAGTGATTAGCTTATAGACAGTCAGTTACTATATACTAACTAGCAGAATAAACTAGTTAAACACGCACTCATGTGCCCTCCACTAATATTGGCACCTTTGGTAAATATGAGCAAAAATATGTGTTTTGGTTGCAATTGTTTGATATCCATGAGAGCAGAGTATTTTTGAGAATTTTTTGACCAAAAGATCAAAAGGTTAACAATATTTCACAGTCTTCTTTGCTCATATTTACCAACGGTGCCAATATTAGTGGAGGGCACTGTATGTATAAAAGGAATAGCTCACTAGATAAAATCGAATGTATGTTATATTAAAAACATTATATGAATTACATAATATTAAGAATTTAATTGGTCCATTTGTATTGCGATTACATTTTAGCAATACTAAAATACGTAAACGTTTGTTGAATGGAAAAAAAACTACCAAACGTAGAGAAGCTGTTTCTATGGGCGAGCTTGTATGGAGAATGCTTTTATTATAACTATAATCAATGCATCGCATCGATGTCTCTTTTTTTTTGTTTGTTTGCTACTGGTTAAAAGATGAACATTTCTCAGAATGTAGATGCTGCAGATAATTCCCAAGCCTGAAGCGACACTTAAAAAGCCCTCAATGCTCCAAAGTCCCTCTCATGTTTTCACATCTCCTAAATGGGTCTCTACGGAAGTCTTTTCTAATTTCCACTGAGGGTGGAAACTTTTTTTTTTTCTTCTTCTCTGATACCACAGTCCCAGCTGGCTTCGCGGGTTACGCAAAGGTAGACGATAAACATACATAAAGCCTGTGATCTCTATAATCCCTCGAGGTGCTCACACGGCGTTCCAGAAACTGACTTATGTGTTTAGAAAAGGTCACAATCATGTTGTGTAAAAGAATATCTAATCTTCAACACCGTCACCCATCATAAGGTTATTCAGCAGTCAGGACTGCAAATTGTTTAGAGGTGTGTGTGTGTGTGTGTGTGTGTGTGTGTGTGTGTGTGTAAGATGTGTGGAGATGTGGAGGTGTTGGGCGGGCATATTAAATTCCAAGAAACTTTTTCAATTTCAAAGTCGCTGTTATATAATAATGGCCGTGAGCTAAACACTTGCTAAAGCACTTAAAGCTAAACAGGGAAATGGGTCTGGAGAGATGAGGAAGAAATGATAAGTGCCACAAAGCCGATAGAAAGAGAGGAAGGATGTGTAACATTTAGGGAGAGAAATAAAGTAAGAGAACAGGTATATTTTACACAAAATGTGGCGTTTATTTAAAAAATACAAACACACTGTGTTATAAAAGCTATACTATATTAGCTCCAGTCCAGTACACTGGGAAACCTCAATAAAGATAGTGTTACAAGTTAGTCTGAGTGTAAGAGGGTGAGAGACAGAGATAGATCATAATGCCATTAATCCACCCTTCTGTTCCCCACAGCGTAAGCCACAGATACTGCGGAATCTTGTTAACTGAACACACCTACACCAGAGCTGAGACTGCAATGCTGATCCATGTGCCAACAGTAGCACCTTAGAACCTATATGATGGTACCAACAGTACAATGCTTTATATTTCATAATGAATACGATAAAAACAACATACAATAGCATAATTCGGGTTTTTAAATCAATGCTGCAATTTTCTGAGGTTGGGCCTCATTTATCAAGCTGGGTACAAACAAATTTATTCATAAATCATTCACACAGAGTGTTTATACACGACATTGGTTTCATTGTACCTGTGAAAATCTAGTTAGTTTGGAAAAATTATTGTGTCCAACAAAAACTCCTGAGTTTGTCTGAATGCATGCATAAGGCGACTCACTTCTGCGACCCTCGATACTCTTCAAATCGTATTGCCATATTCTATTATAACTGCTATAAGTTCCGTTATAAGTAGCTTATATGTTTATTTCAGTCACACGCTGGTATTTATTAAAAATATTGTATGACTTCATATTCATATTAATCACTTGAAAGATTTTTTTGTTAATTATTATACTTCAAGTGCATACATATGCATTTTCAAAATTTTCTTTTGACTTTGAATAAAAAATGTCTTTTGACTTTGTAGTTGTAAATATGAACAAAAACGTATGTATTCATAAACATAAAAAGCTAAATTCATAGGGAAAAAAGTATTCGGAGATTATACTAAAGCTTATTTCTGTAAAGGTTACTTATATCTAGAAATCAAGTTCTAGATATAAATACTGCAGAAAAATGTTTTCCTGCAAGTTGCACCTGGTGACATTATAAAGGTCGTTGCTATTGGTTGGGAAGATTTCACGCAGCAAGTAGCAATCAAGGTGAAAATGAAAGAGATTCTAAAGTCCTGACATTATTAAACAACATTCGAATAGAAAAAAGCTACAGAGTCCTCGCAAAGGCCATTAACATCCCTTTCAGTACAAATGGTTCGATAATGTTCAGGTGGAAAGTTCATGGAACCACAGCTAATTGTCCCCGGAAAGGTGCGGCATGCACATTTTCACTATGTGCTCTCAGACTAATGATAAGGAAGGTAAGAGAGAATGCAGCAGTCACTTGAAAAGAGTCGCAGGACGACCTGAAAGCAGCAGGAATTGCAGTTATACAGAGAGAAATATGCAATCATCTCCAATCTGCAATTTACATCTAAAAGTATTTAGACAAATCAGAATTCTTTTGGAACTATATTCTGTGGTCAGATGAAACAAAAATAGAACTCTTTGGCAATAATTTAGCTTGTCATGTTTGGAGTAGAAAGAAATTGTGGAGGATTTTGGGTACCTCGTAACTTTGGGCAAATTAAGACAATTTGTCAAGAGAAATAAGCCATAATTGAACCACATTGCTTCAAAAAACGAATTACTTTATACTGTCGACATCTCAAAGATCATATGAAAACAATTATTTGTTCACACAAAGTCAAAAGACATTATGCACTGGAAGTATATTAAATATAAAAAACAAAAGTGTCTGAATACGTATTTCTAGCTATTCAATTAGGACAAAAACTAAAAATTAAAAAAAAAACTTATGAAAAGAGTTAGTGTTGTGTTAGTGTGTGCCCGTGGTTGCCAGTGCGCTGTAGTGGCTAAGTTGCATTATTGGAAGATTTCACACACTCCCCATTTAGAATGCACTATTTTACTCTGGAGTCACTATTTTGTAGTTTTCAGCTGTTTGTGAGCTTTGCCTTTTATGTTATAAGTTTCGTGGGCATCACTAAATGCACTCAGCCGTGCTGTGAAAGAACTTAGTAATTTACAAGTCATTGGCATTCGTTAATATATGCATATGAGTACAAAGAAAATCAGTTTGGCTTAAAAAAACATTCATACACAGCTTTACTAAAGGATTGATAAATGAGGCCCATTGATAGTAGTCCCTTGTATATTAAATTATGACCCATAAGAGTTATAAGGCATACAAAATGTATAGACACACTAAAATTAGACCTAGGAGTCAATTGCACTATCCAGCATAAAAAGATCACAGGAAGTAGGTTAATGAGTGTTAATTTTGGCTATTGTTCAGATGCTGTTTGTTTGTGGAAGCGAGTGCTGGTGTTCAGCACCTGGTCTGAGCTTAGTCTTATACCAAAATCTCTTGTAATCTCAGTAAAGCCTCTTCGTGGTTCAAGTCATGTTAGGAGAAATTCCCAGCCGCCCCGTCAGCACCCCATCTGCACCCTTTAAATCTGTCATTCTGTGGTTCTAGAATTATTTCTAATGTTTAAGTATAACAACTGGGCAGGTCATTAGTGACAAATAAAAAAATCTAAAGTGTGTTTATATACAGTGGGGGAAATAAGTATTGAATGCATCAATATTCTTTTCAGTGAATATATTTCCAATGAGCTTATTCACATGAAATTTTACCAGACATCAGTATTAACTCAATAAATCTGGAAATATAAACAATTCACAACATTAAAGTCCATAAATAAAGTTATGTGTAATAAAGTGGAATGACACAGGAAAAAAGTAT